>OOFC01002866.1:8684-33603 GCA_900323345.1 Pseudochromis fuscus | reverse complement strand
CAGGTGGAAACGGAAACAGTGGTGGTGGAGGGGAAAGTGGAGCAGCCGTTCTAGCCAGTGTGAGGTCCTCTGGCTCTAGCTGGCAGAGTCTCGACGGTACAGGCAGTTCTTCAGAAACCTCCTCAGCCCAAGGACCTGGGCTGGGGATATTTTCCCAGTGGAGCACCAACGGAGCAGGGGAGGGAGGAGGTGTTGGGGGAGTGGAGTCTGGGAGGTCTGGGCTATGGGGAGGCATGACTGCAGGATACCCCAGCAGCAGCCTGTGGGGAGCACCGCAAATGGAGGAAAGGCACCAAATGGACAGCCCTGCTGGATTGTTGCCCGGCGACCTGCTGGGGGGAGGAGCTGATTCCATCTGACAAGCCCCCTTCATTTGTACGTGTAGGTTTGGACACACTGATACAGCATACACTGGGATACATATGTACTTACTATGGCACACACACATACACATTTACATGGTATGCATATTAATGAAATACACATATACACACATGTGCATACATATACAGTGGTATGCATATATATGTGCACACACACATAAAGCAGAAATGTGAGACATGCTTACACACATTCTCGTGGCCAGACTTAAGCTATTATATAAACAAATGCAGGGACTGTTAGATGTGTATACAGCCTTTTTCCACAGATGAAGATTTCAACTGCTTAGACTTGAAACCAGAAAAAGAATGAAAAGTCAGTTGGTCTGAAAGACTTGACTGGATTGCAATGTGCTTAGTAAATAGGGGACTTTTCAACAGATTTACATACACATGCACACACCAAATACAGAGAAGCCTTCAGACAGATAGGCACTGTAAACAGCATTACCTTCATCGTATAAGAGAACTTAAAACTACTACATGATGTGAGGTTAAAAGTGCAGTTTGTATTCACATCCCCTTAAAGACGGAGATCGAATCCAAACACATGCAAAACAGCTCTGATCGACAACAGAACTGTATCTTACTGTGTATGTTAAGTTTGTTTTTCTTTCTGTTTGTTTGTACGTATGGTTTTAATTTTTGAACAGTTAAAAAGTTTGAAAAATGTCATTGTTCTGTTTTCAAAATGCTGACCTCCTACTGTTGTATCTCACGCACTCTTTCTCTGTTATTCTCTCTTGAACATGTTTGTTACTGTTGCAGTGATAAATGTTAAATTGCTGGCAGTTTGAGGCTATTGATGCATTTCTCCATGTGTCGATACTGTGCGCAGTATCCTACACACTATGAGTATGAGTGAGACTGAGACCAAGCAAGTGGATTAAACCACCGCAGTTGTTATGTGTGTGTGTGCGTGCGTGTGTGTGAATGTTAATGCCTGTCATAACGTGGGCAAGGCTGCTTACTATACGGAAGGTCTATACAAAAATGTTTTGAGTGCATTCTGTATACTGCTGACTGTGTGTTAAGAAATATTGGCACTAATGCTTTTTTTTTCTCTCATTTGAAGTTTTTTTGTTTTTGTTTTTTAGCAAACTTGTCTTTTTTATTGTCCGACCTGCAATAATGAAAAAGAACATTTTATTGACACAAAGAGCTGAAGGCATACGCGTTGAGAAAAATGGACATGCCAAATCTTATCAAACTGTGTGGAGGGGGAGGGAGGGGTGGGACGGGTTGTTTACAGATGCAGAGTAAGCGTTATGTACGTTTTTAATGTTCTGTTGTTGTGTATTCGTTTTAAATTAAGACAGGCTTTAACACTCCTGTTCAGTGTTTTTGTTTTGAGATTTTACAAAGGAAAAATTTATTTAAACAAATGAGAACAAGATTAATAAAGATGAAAGTATTGGCTTCTAAATTTGTGTTTGTAGTCGTTCTTGAAATTGTGTGTTTCTGTGTGGTGAGATTTGACACAACATACATCTGCTATAGTGTGCACATTGTTGATCATGAAGAAGGGAAAAGGTGTATGGGTTGTTCGTGGAAACAAGCCGGCGTGTGTCACCCTCTCATGACCATCCACAAACCAATCCTATTTAACACACACGTCATCCCACAGTAAGCCACAGTTTAGAGTATGAAATTATTTACCAACTCATGCATTTATTGGCTCTCACTGTGGGTGTGCTGTTGAACAACACGTAATCAATAATCTTCTTTGTAGACAAGATTAAATAAACAGAATAAATCCACTGAATATAACTGCATGTTGTAGGAACCCAGAAACTCAAATGTGCCAAAAGGCTTGCCAGGATATCGTGACTTGAGTTTTTTTAAGTAAACAATTTTTTGTTTGTTTGTTTCTTTTTTCCAAGTCTGTCTATTTTGTTTTAATTGCTGGTGAAGCTAAGGAAAGATAATAATGATAATAATAGTATTAAGATAGCTAGATAGAAGGGACATTGTTTTGTTGCTGCAGCAGGTTAAGGTAATCCACAGGGGGACAACAAATAAGATGTATATCTCTAGAGTAATGTAATATACACTCCAGAATGTACACTACTACACTAAAATACAAAAATAGATTGCAAGAAGAGTAAATACAAACAAAGAACTAACCTTAAAATATTACAATAGCAATTATTAAATGTATGCATAGTATATATACATAAAAAGAGTGTAAACAGTTCATATACATAGATAAATAAAAATAAGTGTACAAAGTACACCTAATAATGATAACAATAATAATAATGAAAAATGTGTGACAAATTGTTATATCCGAGTTTGTTGTGTTTTAATTTACTTTAGAATATAATTTATAGTTTGTATAAACACTATAATCAGAACAAACACAATTTAATTGCATGGTGACTCAAAATGAGTTACAGTAATAACCGCGATAATAATTAGTGAATGGTGGAGTTTAAACACGAAGTCCTTGTTAGATGTGACGTTTTCCTTTAATGACTGCGCCCTTACATCCAGAGGATGACATCATTGACGCCGTGAACACGCACGTTGTTAAGTAACGAGAGGGGGAGACAGACTCGCGCGGAGGACGGCCGCTGTTGCTCGAGCTTCTCAGGGACTATTAACAGGGAGTGCAACCGACGACTGAGCTAAGAGCTGGGGGTATGAGAGCCGCCAGAATCTGCTCCCATCCTCCTCTGCCCGGGCCTCTGTCCGACTGACAACCATCGGATCAGAACCTCCACCGAACCAGCTCTCGGACGAACCTAATATCGGGTGAGTGTTGGTTCGGGGAACCGGGGAAACCAAGGGGGAAAAGCGGCCTGATTCGGCCGAATCAGAGTCTCCTATTCTCGGCTTACGGGAGAGGGGGAGGGGGCGAGTAGTAGGGATGGCTATCGACACAGGCTGGACCAGTACATACATGGGTGCGGTTGTAAGTATGATACAAAATGTGGAGAAGTGCGATTTATACATTTATGGTTTTAATTAATTTAGAAAATATTTATGGTGCAGTACGTATATCACGGTTCGGTTATTTCTCCTAGCTTACTCACAGTAGCTAACTAATGGTGATATCTACGGCTCGTATTTTCTAGCTTTACTTAAAGCGTATATGAATTATGGTGTCTTTTATTTTTTATTTTTATACATTGTGAGTGTTGACAGGTGTGATTAGATACAGCTGAAATTATCACGGATATTCAGCTGCACAGTAACGTTAATCACAACTGACTTCTTATCAAATTACAAACAGCAAAGAGAAACGTAGCGTTATATTAACAGCAAGATAAAGACCTGCAATTTCCCAAGTTTCTGATGATGATATGATAATATGTAATATGCGTTTATTGTGGAGTGTGTAAAACACGAGTTATGTAGTGACAGCTGCCCCAGTGTAAGAGACGTAACGTTAGCAGGGCTCTGTGATTGTGAAATCCTCTGGGTTTGGGTCTGTGATACTTGATTTTTTTCTGTTAAAGATTAATATCCACTTCCATATTGGATGCTGTCTGTGTAAGTAGGTTTGGCTGATGTCCATGTCCGGAAAAATAAAATTGTTCCCCACTTGGGATTTAGGTCATTACAGTGATGTATAGATAGTTCAACTATAGCATACCCCTTCCTCGGGACATCTCATCCCCACCAGACTCCCCCTAACCAGCAGATGTGTACTGTACCATCTTAACCAATCCACTCTCCTGTGGACGATTACTACCGTAACAGCACATGGTGTTTTTCCAGTGCAGTGTGACCAGCTAATTCCACTTGCTTCACATCACACGAGCCATCTTTGAAACATCAAATGCACCATATATGTCTTTGCAATACCAAGGTGTTCCCCACAGAGCGTTTTTAGAATGACCACATTAGAGTATGCGCAGATGGAAATCATGCTTGCACAGAAACGCTGTTTAACGTTGTGTGCCACCGTTCCTGTACCAAGTAATTAATCAATGGCACTTACTGTGTAGCCTTGTGATTAATGTTGCTCCCTAAATCGGGTCTGTGGCTGCAGCACATGAGACGCCCTTTTGGTGTAATGAACCCTAACCCTTTATTAACCCAGATCCATCTGCTTCCATCACGTCTGCTATGGCAGGCTGTCCTCATCAGGTAGAGATGAAGGAGGAGGTTTTTGGGCCTTTATCTTCATGCTATGTTTGGTCAGTTGATCTTTTCACCTGAAATGAGGACGGGGCCTTTAGCACAGCCCAGATGATCCAGGATCCATAGCATGCTTTTAGAAGAAAGTTGGTGTCTACAGCTTGTTTGTTTCCCACTGTTTACAATCAAGGAAAGTAATACGTGGGATGGATTTCAGTTGTGATAAAGGAGATTCTGGGTGGAAGCAGACTTTAGGCAGAGGAGTAGTTCTGCAGAATTGATGACTCCTCTGCTTGCACGAGTTGACGTGTCCACAAATCTGAGGTTGTCTTGTTCTGCAATTCTCTAGGTTGTCATGAGATGTTTTTCTATAGGGGATGTGGATTGAGGCCGCTCTGCAAAGTGCAACACAGGGATTGGTAGAGACAGTGCAGTACATTTCAAGTATTGCTTTGTCTAATTGTCATCGGGGCACGTGACAAGAACTTATTTGAGAGCTCGGAGTCTGACTGGAAGTGTGAGCAGTGTTGCATTTGTCACAAGAGGCCATTGTTGCTATAAAAGGCACTTTGTTGACATAGCATTCCAAAATTGCTGGCGAGGAAACAAATGTGTTGGATAAATGATGCTGTGCTCAGATACATTCTCTGCAGCACTTTGCTTTCTGAACTTCGTTACACAGAATTGTCTGAGGGCCTTGACATAGATAAAGCCGGCCTGTGCTCCGCGGCTGCTCATGCCTTCCCTCCCTTGGCAGTGCCAGCACAGGACAGCAGAGAGCTTAGTCTTGCTTTCGCAGTGGCTGCACAATGTGGCGTGGTAGAACGAGTACTAAATAAGTGATGATCCTGCTCCAGCCTCACGTGCGGCTCGGCTCAAAAAATGCGCTTCATTTCCTCATGTGCCAAGTCCTACTACTCATGCAGCACTTGATTCTGGTTCACTCCTTTTCCAAATGGAAACTTACATTTGTATGTGTGGCCCTTATTTTTCTGTATTTCTTTCTCCTCCCTTCTCTGCTTCTGGTGATCTCACTGCAACCCTCACCCTCCCAGCCTTAGCTACGCTACAAATCTAATCTTGTGTTTCTGGAGACCAGACAGCTGTTTGCTGATCAACTAGCCCTGCTCAGCTTGCATAGTCACACAAACACGTGGTCAGTTCAGCGTGTCTGTGATTGATACACAGCATGTGAGCAGCTGACTGATCCACCTTCCCCTTGTTCTGCCCTTGGGATAGTTGGTGAACAAACTCATTTTACTAAGTTTATCCAGATTTATTGGGTAGAGAAAAGTGATGCAGCTCAGATGACTTTGCCTGGTGCTCTTTGTTTATTTTAACAATATCTGTGTTGTCTTTTGGTGACAGTGATAACTTGCAACAATGGAGCTGAGAGTGGGGAACAAGTACCGGCTTGGGAGAAAGATAGGGAGTGGTTCCTTCGGAGACATTTACCTTGGTAAGTATATATATTTAAAAAAAAAAAAAAACAAAACCCCAAAACAGGCACGGTTGGTTATTTTTTTTCCCATTTTGCATGACTTACCCAACTTTCCAGTTGTTTCCCCTGTTAGGGTTCTTTCCACATGAGTTTGTGGACAGTCTCTCTTTTCATACTGTACATTATTTCCCCCCTTTATCTGGGCACTGAGCCTGATTTTTCCCTTCACATTCATCCATCACTAGCCTGGTAAATGCACAGTAGCCGTGGTTCTTAAAGCTGTGGTTATTTCTGTATGTGTCGTCTTAGGTGCCAACATTGCCACCGGTGAGGAGGTAGCCATCAAGCTGGAATGCGTGAAGACCAAACACCCACAGTTGCACATTGAAAGCAAGTTCTACAAGATGATGCAAGGAGGAGGTAAGTCAATATGGTTTTGACACGCCTGTCAGATTTTTTTTAATATATTCCTTCTCAAGTTGATCGTCTCTGGCAATATTATAGGCATGAAAGCCTGCAAAGAAATGTAGGGGGAATTATTTTAAAGAATAAAAATGTCTCTTTTTAAAATGTTTTGCATAAAGTGAACATACATAGATAAATGAGGGGGTATCCATCTTCTAATAAGTACAAGTCAGTGCTTTAGGAAGATATTTGGATGAAAAGACTTTGTCCTGATTGTGTGCGTATGTGTTTTTATTAGTGGGTATTCCATCAATAAAGTGGTGTGGTGCAGAGGGAGACTACAACGTGATGGTAATGGAGCTGCTCGGCCCTAGTCTGGAGGACCTTTTCAACTTCTGCTCCCGGAAGTTCAGCCTAAAGACTGTCCTGCTTTTGGCTGACCAGATGGTATGACACTTTGATTTAAAGTCAGGCACATTAGGATTAAGACAGTTTGACAGTTAAGATCACACAATGTGGAGCAGTTCAGCTTCCAAGTAGAAAACAGAGACATGATATTTATGATCCTACTAGGTCATGATCTACTTAACTGTTTTTTTGTTGGTGCATGCTCTATATATAAACACTGCACATGATTCCCCTGAGGCCTCTTTAAAGATTATAGATGTTATGGTCTGCGCTACTCGTGTGCATCCAGTGTAGTTTGTAATATTGGCCTCTTCACAGACTGCTGGCCTAGATATTTTATTTCATGCACAGCTCTCTTGAGCACAGCTCATTTTGCCTTTTGTTCTAACTGCTGCCAAGGTGCTGTGTCAGTGATCTATATGGGTGTTTGTTTGACTCTCCACTCATGGCCTGCAGTCATCACCTTATGGAGCCCTGTCTTCATACATCCTGTTGCCCCCCTTCTGTCCTCTCTGTGTGTCTGTTTCAATTGTTTGGTCAAGTCATTGATGTATTGAGTCCATGTAATACTGCTCAATGCCAGTCTTCATTGTCTCATTAATAGCTGGTGCAGAAAGCTGCCACAAGGCTCCTAACTGGTACCAGGAAAAAAGTGGACATTTCCTTAGTTTCAGTGTTCCTGCACTGTACCTGTTGAATTCAGAATGAATTTTACAGTCATTAATCTTTTTTATAAAGCCATCCTTTTAGTTCTCATGTAATCTGATCAGATTTGATCTATCAGATCGAATCAAATCTTCAAACATTTGTTTAAAAAAACTTTGCTTGGGTCAACTTTGGTTGTTTTAAAACCATATACTAAAAAACCTGATTGCTGAGTGACTTAAGTTTAGAAAACTACACAGTGAAAGTGGCCTGACAGCAGGTCAGGTGCGACCTGGCTATGTATTCATATTGTGACACTCTCTTACAAATCCTTTCTGTGCATCAAGTATATTCTCTGTTCTGTTGTGTTGCAGAACCTGACAATGTTGCCACTCTCTCTCCTGTCCTCTCCAGATTAGCCGCATCGAGTACATCCACTCCAAGAACTTCATCCATCGAGATGTGAAGCCCGATAACTTCCTGATGGGGCTCGGCAAGAAGGGTAACCTGGTGTACATCATTGACTTTGGCCTGGCCAAGAAGTACCGTGATGCCCGCACACACCAGCACATCCCTTACAGGGAGAACAAGAACCTGACCGGCACAGCGCGCTACGCCTCCATCAACACACATCTTGGAATCGGTAAGGTGCACTCGGGGGATACACCACAACCTGATGTGCTTGCTTTTTACTGTGTCTGCATTGGGTATTTAAAACTGGTGCTTGATTAGTTTCACAGAGCATTGGATTAGATTCTCATGTAAGAGTATGTGGCTCCTGGTTCTGCTGCAGCTCTCTATTGTGAAGAAAACCCCTATGGCAGTTGTGATTGTTTACATGATGTGTATTACTAACATGACAGAGAGGTTCAAGTGTCTAACCGTGTGGATAATCTTGAATAATGCAGACAGAGAAACAGGAAGAGACAGTACTGTTTACTTTTAAAATGCATCAGGCCCATCTTCCCCTCAATAAAACTCAAGTAAAACAAAGAATATATTTTGTTAGTGATAAAAATTGAGAGAAAATACCATGCCACTTCACTTCACTCCCTCAGTGTCTCACTGAGTCCAGTGTTTTTCGTTGTATTGACGTGAGCATTCATAACGATGTGATGGGCAGCCTGAGCTGTGTGGTTTACAAAAATCCTGCTCCATCAGGGTCACGCCCTCGCTCTGTGCTGACAGCTGCCTCTAAACACCGTGTTAAATGTGATTCATCAGAGCTGCCCTGCATGACACTCATTCCTTGCCTGGAGGTGTAAAGCACTGCTGAACGTGCCAGATTTTTCCTGTCATCAATGCTCTTTGGGATCCTGTTAATCAGCCAACTGTAGTGTCTGAGAGTCAGAACTTAGTGATGGCCTCCTGAATATTTAGCTCCGTTTTCTACTGGCTGCTCTTCATTGAAATCTTAACTGTTTGATTTTGGATACGCCTTCCTCTGCATCGTGTTTTTGTTTATAACCAACGCCTATGAGTAATTTAACCAGTTTTATGTAATCCATGTTTACGGATATATAAACATGGATTACATCACATGAACTTTCAAGTATTTGATTGCAGACATGAAGGCCTTTAGTTTGTTACGTTAGTTTTTCCCCTCCTTCAGTCAAGGGAATTTGAGAAAATAGTCCACAATGCCCACTGTAACCTTAATCCTTCACATATAGGTAGTGGTGACACACACAAAATAAAATGAATGAGCCACACATCTTTTCAAACCACTTATCAATATCTTTATATAGGTTTTCTAATTTGGATGGCGTGATTTGACTTGCATAACATTTCTCAGACAAAGCCATACATTAGACCTGGGTGGCTGTGTCGTGGCACTTAATGCACATCCTTCAGTTATCTCACTCTAATGTGCACTCTCATGCTTTGCATCCACAGAGCAGTCCAGACGTGATGACCTGGAGTCTCTTGGTTACGTCCTCATGTACTTCAACTTGGGCTCCCTCCCCTGGCAGGGCCTCAAGGCTGCGACTAAGCGACAGAAGTACGAACGAATCAGCGAGAAGAAAATGTCCACACCCATCGAGGTTCTTTGCAAAGGATACCCCTGTAAGTGGCGTTTCTCTGGGAGCCTCTTTGTATTGTTATACTTGTTGTTGGTGCAAATAATCATTAATGTTTATGTTGTTGATTCCTGCAGCGGAGTTCTCCACATACCTGAATTTTTGCCGTTCACTCCGTTTTGATGACAAACCAGACTACTCTTACCTACGACAGCTCTTCAGGAATCTGTTCCACCGACAGGGGTTCTCCTACGATTACGTCTTTGACTGGAACATGCTCAAATTTGTAAGTTTGCATCAGGCATTTCAAAAATCTCACATCCAAAGAGCTTAAGGTATTATAGCGCTAATTAAATCACATGGAAATGCTTCAATGTGGCTGATCTCATTCATCAGGGTGCAAGTCGGACGGCCGAGGATGGGGATCGGGAGCGGAGGGCAGGAGATGAGAGGGATGATCGGATTGGAGGAGCCCCCCGGGGGTCTGCATCACGGGGTCTCCCTCCAGGTCCCAATCCTGGAGCTCCTAACCGAGTCAGGAACGGGCCAGAGCAAGCCATTTCTAACCCAGCCTCACGGGTCCAGCAGTCTGGTGAGTTTTCAGCTAAATTAGGTTTTAAGTTACAAACTCCTGGTATCAGTCTTGCAGTGACAAATCAATACTCACTGTCACTGGAATATTAGTTTTCTTGAATATCCTCCTCAAATGTGATCTGTTTCAGGTAACACGTCACCACGAGCGATTTCTCGTGCAGAGCGGGAGAGGAAGGTGAGCATGCGGCTCCATCGCGGGGCTCCGGCCAACGTATCGTCCTCTGACCTCACAGCCCGTCACGACCAATCCAGAATTTCTACATCACAGGTGAGAAAGCACTAATACAAGGTCACATGTCTAATGGATGTAATATTATTTATCACCCAGCCCTTTTTCATATTTTAGAACTCTAAAAACTCTTAACTCCTAAAATGAAGTCCAAAGTAGTAACGGCACCCTAACTAAGACTAATTACTCGAAATTAAAGTCGGCACTTTCCTGAGATGCTGACAATAAATGTGTGATAAAAGCTGCCAGTGTGTAGTATTTGTTCAGTGGCTCTATAGACTGTTTATAGAGTGGACAACGCCAACATGACGACACTGTTGGTTTGTGGGATCACACTTTTCTCGAAGTAATTAAATTTTGGATATGGAGGGAGGAGTGAGGAGGCGGGCCTAACCATTGAACCCAAGGACACTTGCCAGTGTGTTTGAGACTGGAGTTCTAACCACACCCCTAAATCTTCCTCTGTTTAAAGCCTGATATCTGCTTAATGATAGAAAATGCCAACTTTTGAATTGAATTCAATTGGAGCCAGCATCTAGTGGCCGTTGGTGCTATTACACCTTTTTGCACTTGGGCACTGGCCTCAATTTTGAGACACAGTTGCTTCATCCATTTCTATATTCAGTCAATGCATGGCTGTTATATTGTCCATCCAGTGTTGTATTTTTTAAAGAAACACATTTTTGACTGTCTGTTCAAACCCATAGTTTTTGAAACCTCAAGTTAAAGTTATGATGTGAAGAACACACCTGTGCATCTCTAGGACTGTGACTTATTCCCCAAGCATTAGAGCACACTTAGCAATAGATTTAGGTCATGCAGCAAATAAAATCTCAATATTGTTGAGTATTAAAATGTATTTCTTCATGTCTACAGGTAATTTGAAAGGATTTGTTTCAGCAAGCTATGATTTGAGTGTGAGAGGGTGCTAGATTTCTAGGTCCTCCTCTTGAAACTTTGTTCTGTGTCTGTTACAGGTCAGCGTGCCATTCGAGCACATGGGGAAGTAGAAATCTTTGGCACTGCATGCAGGTGAAACTGACAGGTGAGGTCCTGCTTCACTGTTTTCTATAATTTACTCCTGATGAATATCCACTACTCACCAACACATGCCGTCTCTAATGACAATCCATTTGTTGTTGCAGGGCTGCAAGGTATACTCATCGCTACAGTTTCTTTTCCTTTAAATCTTACCTTGTTTTATGAAAAATAATTGCTAATGGACACGTGGGTCTTTGGAAAAGGACAGTACATCTTTCAAGGATCCAGGAGAACACATGAAGGCATCCAACATGAATTATTTCATGAACCCTCTCTGCCGACCCCTTGATCACCACCCACACGAGACAAAAGGCAAATGACAATGCTGCACCTTGACAGTTGCTCATACCTGCCCTCCTCTTCCTCAAAACATTCCCTCTGATAAATGTGAAGAACTGTTGGCATCAAAGGAGCAAAATGGTATCAGGGACATGCATGTTTCTCATCAAAGGTTTTCTTTTTTCTTTTCGATTTTAACACAGCATATGACTTTTCAGTGAATGTCATTACTTTTTGTGAAAGCATCTTAAATTGGAGTTTCCTTTCTTCGCTTTTGTTTTTCTTGGAAAGAAATAACAGCTAAAAGATACAAGAAATCGGGACACGTAGGTGAGAGCAGAGTGGGCAAAATGCAAGGTAACTTCGAAAGGGATAAGTAAGTGATGTTTTAGCTGTTGTAATGTTTTTGGTGAAGTAGCAATTGGTGATTGCTTGCCCTTCATCCACTTTGTGATGATTTTACTGCTCCTCAAAACTTAGCCATCACAATCTTCACCACCCCCGAATTGTTTTGCCTGTTAAATGTTTTCTTTGGTTTTTAATGTTAGTGGGTAAAGTAAGGTAAAGTATGACCGTAGATATGGCAAAGAAACACTCCTAAAGTCTTGAGGGAGGCTCCTCAGAAAACTCTCAGTGTACCGATATTTGACCCGAGACCATAGCTGCCCGTTTTGGCTAACAAATAGTGGCTGCAATTTTTACGATAGTTCTTAATGTTACCTTTTTTATTCTTTTGTTATTGGAGGTAATGGGGGAGTGGGCAGGCTCTCTTCGTGAGGACATTTGGGAGGGTGGGCATCCTATGAAATTTTTGTTGTTTTTTTTTGTTTGTTTACTCCACTGTAAATATATATTTTTTAATTTCAATGTAAAGCCAAATGTGGTCATTTGTTTTAAGGTGTAAAGTAGAAAAATGCATACTAATGACAGAATAGGGCCTGGGTTCAGAGTCTGGGGTATTTAAAGGACTGAATTGTGGGATGGGCTACTGTTGCCATGCCAGCTGGGTCATCCAACATTTTGTGCATGTGTGTTTGAGAGTGAGATTGTGATTCCCTGCTAAGAATACTAAATTCACATTGTCTTTGTATGTAGACTGTTTTTTCCCCTCGCTGTTTATGTTTAACTTTTATTTTTTAATTTGCCTGAAAGGACTTTGTTCCTTTTTTTTTCTTTTAGTCACTTGTTTCCATTCTGTCATCATGTAACTTATGAGAAGTACTTTTTCTTATTATTTTTTGCCTGTCCTTTTTTGTTTTTCCGTTCTTCAAAGCTTACTTGTCCACCTCCATTATAATATTTAGGGCTTTTGATATTCCTTCTGCAAAAATTATATGCTAATAGTTTGATGTCACCTTTTGGATTTTAACCTCCAGCAAAATGATGTCATTCAGAAGAAAGCATAACTGATGCAATTTGCAGGGATGTGTAAATAGCAGTGTACTGTGTGTAATTACCTTTGTACAGGCCACCATGACCCAGTGGCATTGTAACTGTTGGGTTGGGGATGGTATAGTAGAGGATGAGGCAATGGGGGGATTTCACTTTATGTATTGTGTACTGATATCCTGTACAGTTCTTTAACACACTTTATTTACAGTATTTGTGTATATTTTATGAAGTAATAAAAATTAATAACGTTGATGACAAGTTTTGTTGTCTGTATTTTGTTAAGACACAGCAGCTGTACAAAGTTGCAGTATGTCTGGGCAAAGAGGCGTAACTGCGCATGCGCCGGAGCGGAGTTGCTGCTGTTGCTACAGTGAAGTGCAGATGACGATGTGGTGGGTGAAATAACGGTGTGTAGTCCATCAGAGCCGAAATGGAAAGATAATACCGATTATCGTTTTTCCGACTTATGATTAAGTACACTGCTTCCTAAAAGCTCGTTGTATTTCTTTGTTTTGACTTTACTGGGAGAGGCAACGGCAAGTTAACGTTAGGCTAGCACGGCTGGTTAAAACAAGCTAGCAGCAGCAGCTCGGCGTAGTTGAGGCTCAGCTGGCGACACAGCAGCTTCATACAGAGGGCTTCAAACAATGATGCAGTGAGTAGATACGTGTCTGGTTGTCGTCTGGACGTTAGCCCTGTGGTCGGATAACTTTTTTGTACTACTACGAAGAGGTTCGCGGTCGCCTTCAGAGGATGAGTTAAATTGATGCCTGGATTCAAACAACTGCAGAGGAGGTAAGCTGAACAGCAGCTACCATTTTTTAGTTACGTGTGTTTATCCTAAGTCGTAATTAAATCCAACACGACTGGGGGAAATGTTAAGTAGTGTATAATTCCTGAATTCCCTTTGATCTCACCCTGTGTGTCAAATGTAGCTTTCTGTAAATAGATGAAGGTTCAAAGCTGGGGAACATCCTCTCTTGTTCTTTGTGGGATTTTTTTCACAGCTTCACTTAGCACTAAGAAGATGACTTGTGGTCACTGCTAAGTAGCCCTTGTTGTCTTCATCTTGTGCCTCAGTGACCTGGTGATGTGTTGCAGCATGTCTCCCCGCCTGAAGACTTATGGCCTGTCACAAACACTGCTGATTCGATTCAGGTCAAAGTACAATGCATGTTTTGAAACCTACCCATGGGTGCAGTCAGCAGGATTGATGAGCTGCTTCTCTCTCTTGTCTGTGCCACACTGGGAACCAGTGAACTGTTATTGTAGCT
Organism: Pseudochromis fuscus; assembly: GCA_900323345.1. NCBI lineage: Eukaryota > Metazoa > Chordata > Actinopteri > Pseudochromidae > Pseudochromis > Pseudochromis fuscus. The sequence continues at coordinate 19,405 of OOFC01002866.1, read as the reverse complement.
GCAAGCTGGGGATGGTGAACATCATCACCAGGTTTTGTGCACACTAGTGAGCACAGACCTCACTCCAGATCATATGGAGATATGTTTTTTTATTTATTTACTTTTAAAATGATATAATGTTTGTAAGTAATTTACAATCAGCAAATATAAATCAGCAATTTTTCATGCTTGTAGTCTTAACATCAATCAAAAAGGTATTTCAGTGTAAATAAATAATACATCACATCTGTGGATGCTAAATAGTCCATATGATGTTTAGTATGGTAAGTCAAATTATCTTTATTATGGCATAATATGTTGTTTGTGTTTTTTGTTTTTGCCTAAATACTAAAACATATTCTGATGTTTCTAATTACTGCATTTCCACAAGCTGATTGAGGCTTTAACAAGTCGCATGAGTCATCTATGACCACACTGTGCGCCAGCCTATATTTAGCTGGTGCGCAGGGGGGTTTGAAAGTCATTGTGAAATTAGTTTTCACTGTGAATGATTCGATTATTGCCTTCCTGGAATCCGCACCAAGACACTGACGTAGTTGGGGGCGATGACAGTATCAAGAGATCTGATTTGATGATGAGCTTGGTGGCACATGGAGCATCCACCTGCATGTCTTGGGAGCTCCCATTTGGGCTTGTCCTGATGTCATATGTCTAAATCATGGCTGTTTGCTCTCCATGCATTTTATGCTCAGTAAAGCATTGTTGAAATTTCAAGGTATGGGGATTTTTCCATTTGATTTGTGGAAGAGAAACATAACAACATCATTATTAATTTTCTCACTTCCATTTGTATGAGGCTACACTTGAGATTTACTATTTCAGTTTTATATAAAGAATCAACAGTCGTGCAGCATCTTTCTGAAGCCACACCTGTAATGTGTTGAGCCTACACTCTGGTGCTGATTTGTGGAAAGATGTTTCACGACTCCAACAAGAGATGTTAGTGTGTAGTGCCATTTGTAGCTACACTACAATTCTTCTTGCCCTGAGTGGAGCACAGAGAAAAAAGAAGAGGAGAAACTGGGTCAGCAGATCTCAGCTCGTTGCTGTCACACGCTGTGTTTTAGGGATTTTCAACCCCCTCATTCCACCCTGTGTCTTGGTGTGTGTGGTTGTTACCCATGTTACCTTATGCCTCCTTTTTTCACTTCCTCTGTTTTGATCTCGTTTCATCTGTCTATCCACACAATCTCTTTTGCACTTCAGATGTGTGCACTGTCCTACTTTGCTCTGCGCGTGTATCTTTTTCTGTTTTCTCATTCCAACATCACCGGATGTTGGCTTCAGATTTAGGTCTTAGGCTGTGCAAGCTTGTGAAGATGCATTTACAAATCACAGTGTTTTATTCAGGCTTTTGTAACCTGGAACATGAGGTTGCTGCAGCTTATTGTTGTTGACTGTTGACTGATTTGTGATTGTTGTATTCTCAAACATGATACCAGAATATCTAGGCTAAATCAGTTTGCATTACAAAAAGCATATTTGTCAATGAAATCGTGTCCATCCTCTTTTTTTCATGCAGATGAGTCAGTTTTGGTGGCGATACAAACGGCTGTCGGAGAGTTTGGGGAATGACTCTCCTAATGGCCTCCCCCCCGGGTCCCCAGCCACTGTGGCCCCACAAGGTCCCAACTCTTCCTGGGCACCTGAAACCCCAGTGGTCACACCAGAAGAGCCGATTTTCCTCATGACCTCCACTGCCCAAACTATATCTGGGTTTTTTGTGTGGACAGCTCTTCTGATCACATGTCACCAGGTAAGGGGAGTCTGACTTTTGGAGTTTGCAACTCCCAAGATTTCATGCTTAAGTTAAAATGATTCATCCGTGAGTTTAATAGACTTGTTGCTGAAGTCATATGCTGTGGAGCACTCTATCTGTGGTGTGATTTACGCTGTGTTATGATGTGTCTATAGATGGTCTTGTATTTTGTATGAAAATACTAAAGCCCTGCCTGCTAACGTAGCGTATGGAGCTTAATGGAAAATATAAATGAGTGACTGTTTTCTTACCTTAAGCTACAGCACTGAGACAAAACTTCTTTAATAATAATCTAACCACAGTTCTCACTCTGTTTCTTAACATTCATCTCGTAAAGGTAGGTTTGTTGAGCACAAATAGCTTCTGTTTTGGCAAAATCAAACAGAACTGTACACACTGTCACAGTCGGGTGGATTTTTCCATGAACCCTGTTATTCTAAGGCTCTTTATGTACACACTCACACACCAAACACATGTGTAAACTTGGAAAGTTTTGCATCCTGTAGGGAAAGAGCTTCTTCCAAATATTGAGTAATTTTCTGTCTGGACCTCAGCACTTGTTGTTAACACTCAAATATTAGACAGAAAAACTGGTTCTGTCTGTCCCGCTAGGTTAAAGATGAACCACACTATTTTATTTATGATGCTTAATAAAATCAAATCAAACTGCATGAAAAGATCAAAATGGTTTTTATTTCGACTACCCAGCATGAGTGTCCTCTCATCACAGATGATTGACTTGAGTGATGCTGGAGGTCGTAGTGTTTAAGGTCACTGCTGAGGCAACTTAGATACAAGTGGGGATTTTCATTTTGTTCATGCAACAGATGATGGAAGAACATTCTTCAATGAGCAGCAAAAAAAAAAAACATAGTGTGGATGCTAATTGTAGAGTGTTTCATAAGTTGTAAAGTATTTTTTTCACAGAGGTCTGGGGTAAAGCTGTGTGTATACCGTAGTATGTTACTGTGTTCAAAGATTTTAGGGTGAACCATCACAAACAGACAAAACAGGTGAAGAAATGCAGAAGTTGGGAGGGGGGAGATCACGAGGCATCCTCACCACTAAATGTTTAAAATGCATACTTACATTTGTGTTAATATTTTATCTTTTGGATATTTTGTGCATTTTTTAACAACAGAGAGATGATAGGAGAATGTTGAGAGACAGAGTTAGGGAAGGAAATGAAGTCATCCTTCCTGACAGAGATGTTGCTGTTTGTGGTAAATGTCCCAACCCCACAGCTGCAAGGGAGCTCCCACATGCTGAGTTTGATTGACTGAGGTTGATTAGATCGTCTGAAACAGACTCAGCGTGGGACAACTTACAGTAGATGTATGGCAGGATCTCTGTGAGCCCAGCTTTAACTGCTGCTTAGCTTATAGTAAGCTGTTTTATCTTTTAGACTCTTGTGAAATATTACAAGAGTGTTCAAAATCTGTGGAGATTGAAAGTGATTCAGTGCAGTAGACTGAATAAGTGCTTGTTTTTTTGCTCATCAGCCCTCATGTTACAGTGAAGTATTTAGAAAGCGTCCCTTTTATGTAAGAGAGCTCTATTGTACCTCGAAGCATCGATGAGTGATTTGTCTTCCATTGTTTACTGATGCTCTTCATATACACAGTTAAAGAATAGCCTCCTGTCACTCTGGCAACAGGTGCTCCTGGCTAAACTACGACATCATCAAAGAGCAGGAGGTGCATGTGTGTGTGTCCATGTGCAGAGGAGGGTCACTTAGCAACGGTGCCTGTGAGTGCACTGTCTCGCTTGGTGGGTTGCCACCCACTGTTTGTTATTTTACTGAAGGTGTGTGTCTGTTTACAAGCCAGGAAAGGTGATAGGAGGGGACATTGTGTAAGTGGAAAGGAGCCGGATGGAGCAGACAGAGGTGCTGGTGACAAAGGCCCACCCTGTTCTTCCTGGCGTCTGCTACTCTGAATAGGAGTGATAAAAGCCCAGTATCAGTTACCTAAAACAACCCCCACATGTTAGAGCACACGCACGACACACCCAGCAGACTCACCCTACTCCAATATCCCACTTTGGCAAAAGTATACTAGCTGCACACACAGGTTTGTTGAGATAGCAATTAGTTTCAGCCAACCCATTTATCCAGCACACTGTGGACTGTGGATTCACATTGTACCCATCACATTGTCTGTTTTCATTTTTTTAATTGTGACAAATTTGTTTTAGTATTTCAAAAATAAAAACATGTATATATATTGTAACAGTTTTGTATGCACAAAACTCCAATACATTCAGTCTCAATTGTGAATAAATATCCTCCCAATTTGCCTTTAATAAATTCACACACACACTTACAGGTGGTTTATAGTCTAAGCTACTGCAGCCAGTCTGTGGCTTGTGACAGAGTTATAGTTAATGGAAACTTGATCACTGTATTTTCCTTCTTTAGTTGACTAATCTAATGTGTAAGTATATCTGCTCTCATGTGCATGTGTGTATCCACCTTTGCCTGTGTTTTTAGTGTTTTTTTATTCTAGGACTCTGTAGTTTAAGCAGCTGTACTGCAGTGTCCAAAAGATTACAAATGATACTATCAAGAACAAGTGTTGGTTGTTGCTCCCACAGGCTAATGTTACAGGCAATTTAAAAATGAGATCTGCTGTTTTTGCAGAGCTGAGCCCTAAGAACATGCTGCATTCACATCATCATCCACACATATGGACATATAATTATTACCAAATGGGACAGTGTGCAGTGCCTGATGACATCAGCTGTGTAGGCACTCGTGTTATTTACTCACTGCAAATGTCTGGTTAGATAATTGTGTCTTTGTGGATTGTGTAAAGTGTGGTTTTTAGATTGCTGAATGTGTCACTTTTTGAATAAAAGCTGATTTTATGTCTTGTTTCTTTTCAGATCTACATGCACCTACGTTACTACAGCTCTCCAAACGAGCAGAGGCACATAGTGAGGATCCTCTTCATAGTTCCCATCTACGCCTTCGACTCCTGGCTCAGCCTTCTTTTCTTCACCAATGAGGAGTATTACGTGTACTTCGACACAGTCAGAGACTGCTACGAAGGTGAATGGATGAAGTAACCGTGCAATGAGGTGGCACACTGTCATTTTGTATTGCAGGCTGGATTGTATGCCGCCATAAGTGGCATGCACACTGTAGGTCAACTTTCACCACAATGATCGGAGTGAGTGTGTGTGTATTGACTCTCACTAGAAAGAAGGGTGTGAGAATTTATGTGCTGTGATACCCCAGTGGCAGATGGCCTTTGCAGTGTCTTCATTTACAAAGGTTGCCATCTTTGTTCTCACGTCTCAGTGGCCTGTTGGGATTGCAGGGGAGGGGAAACTGTTTCCTAGCAACTGTGTGAAAATGAGCAAATCCTTGAGAAAGCATTTCACTCATGAGCAGATAAATCATGACTTATCTCGCCTATAATGTACATATTCTGTCAGAGGAGTGTCTGAGTGTTCATGTAGAGTTTTAGAATAAAGAAGTTGTTAGTAGATATTGTTACGCAAGCAAATGACTTAAGATCTGAAAATGATGCCAGTTGATGGCTATAAAATATGTTTCAGTCTGAAGTACTTCCAAGCTGTAGTTTTTGCTGTCTGAATTTAATTAGGATGTCTTTAAGGAATATCATTGAACTGTAGAAGTCAAGACACGAGAGTTGAGAGAGTAGAAAACTTTCTGTCCAGCAGACAGTGCAGACCCCCCCTGTGATCACAAAGGAGCTGCAGGAGCTGGACAGTGATCCAAAGACTTCGACCTACTTCAGGAAACATGAGCTGAAGCTTTTGGATTGGGCCTCACAATCACCTCATTTGAATTGCACCAAAAATATGCTGTGTGTGCAGTGGTGGAGCTGGTATCTGTGGGTTACCCTTAAATTAGGCAGTGAAGACCTGGGGCAGCAGAAAAAAAACTTCTGCTCACTCAGGGACACCAATTACTGCCATCAGTGTGCAGTCCAGTCAGGTTTGTTCCAACTGGTTGTTATTAGTGTAGCTTTTATGAGAGGTAGCTGTAAAATGCAAAGTTAGGGGTGGGTAGTCCATCTGGAGCCATGTTTCAATAAAATGAGGAACTGTGTTTAAGATCAAGTTATTTTGAAAGCAAAGCAGTAGATGGAGCAGGATTAGAGGCACACCTGGTGTTACTGTGCATTTCAGCCCAGGATGCAGTGGAAGAATAACACAAAACCTTATGTTTTAATATGATTTTGATTGAGTTGTTATGTATTCAGTGAATAAATGTGTGTCGTTCATTTGTGAGAATAATAATCTATGATTATTTGTTGTTAACATCGTTCTCTGAAGCATTTCTATTATGTGACACTATTGTGTAGCAGTGAGCCACGATCATTAGCTCCAGTGTTTACTTTCCTCAACAATGGTTACTCCTGCTGTCCTGCTGTTCCACCTCAGCTGTCTGCACTAGACAACCACACTTTATGATTACACCCGATCACTTGTTAGCCTGCTGATGGGTCCGACTCACCTTTCTGCCTTGAAATTGAAAGCTCAGCAGATAGAAGAGAATGTGAGAGCTGCACCGAGTGATGACAACACTGCAACAAACACAGCATCCATCATGTTTGTGAAAGTTGTTAGCTCTGTTAAGGAGCTTGTGTTTTTGCCTGGTTTGTTTGTTCGCAACATTACAGAAAAACTACTAAACACTAACCTTCTATACCCACTTATCCAATTGGGTCTCCTGGAGCCTATCCCAGCTGGCAATGGGCAAATGGCAGGATACACCCTGGACAGGTCCCCAGCCTGTCTAACACATAAGGACAGACAACCATCCATGCTCACACTCTCAGCCAATTTAGAGTAATCAATCCATCTAACAAGCATGTCTTTGGACTGTGGGAGGAAATCAGAGTAACCAGAGCGAAGCTGCACATGCACAGGGAGAACATGCAGACTCCACACAGAAAGGTCTGAGCTGAGATTTGAACCCAGAACCTTCTTGCTGTGAGGCGACCACTGTGCTAACCACTACTGAACAGATATGAGAGTGATTGTGGTGACCCTGAACAAACAGTAACCTTTTTCTGTGTGTGACTCTTTGCAGCATTTGTCATCTATAACTTTCTGAGTCTCTGTTACGAGTACCTGGGAGGGGAGAGCGCCATCATGGCTGAAATCAGAGGGAAACCAATTGAGTAAGTCCTGTTTGCTCTCATCTTTCCTTTTTGATTCTATTCTCTTTTTTTATTGTACTTTACTGGAGTAACATCATGATGAGATAACCAGTTATTTTAACATGTTTAACTTTAGGTCAAGCTGTGTGTATGGGACCTGTTGTCTGTGGGGCAAGACCTACTCCATTGGTTTCCTCAGGTTTTGCAAACAGGTACAACCCCTTCTTTGGCTCATGTACATTGATTAATATCACACAAAGGATTATCATTTGTTGTTGTGCTTTGCATATTAAGAAGAAAATAATGTCCACTTCCTGTTTGTTTATTTTTTATTTTTTATTTACTGCACTTACTTGTGAAGTAATGTTAGCCAAAACCTACACCAAATCTTTTCAAACATTTTCCCAGAGCGGTTTCAATCAATAACATTACATCCACCTGTCAGTCAATCTGCTGTTAGCGACACAGTTCAGATTAGCACCAGAAACAGTGGTTAATCAGTGGTTTGTTGCAACAGTATTACTAGTTAATAACATAGTACTAAAATCATTTATTTAGTAATATGTTACATAGATTATCTAGTGACATTAGCAAGCTAGCTGTGGGGTTTTGTTGTGTTTCAATGGTCCAATCAAATTGCTCCAAACATTTTGTCCCACCAACATATCCTGTTTTGGCCCAAAATACTTCACAATACAGAAGTTAGATCCTCTCAACATGCTGTTTCAAGTTTGATTTCTCAGCAGAGCCACTGTCACATCTGTCACTCTTGCTTCCTCAGGCCACTCTCCAGTTCTGTGTGGTGAAGCCCCTGATGGCAGTGATCACTGTCATTCTTCAGGCCTTTGGGAAATACAGGGACGGAGACTTCAAGTACGTTTCCACAGCAACTTAGTCGCTGTTTTATTCACAGCATGTTTTCTTGTGCTTGGCTCTCTGTGTTTTGTCACGATATTGTAGACGGTGACCAGACAAAAGTCTTTTCAGTTATCTCATTGGCACTACTCTATGCGCCAAAGTGTGGTACGACAGATCAAATTCACATCTTTTTAGAAGAACGATCCGATGTGCTCTTCTCTTAGCAGTGCTACAAGTTCTCCAGAGCTGAGATAACACATGGTTTAAGCTAAATCTGTGCTTAATTTATATGCTTGCAGTTTCTCTGTCTTATCACACTGACTGTGCTGTTGTGTGTCATAGCTGAAACTCACGTGCATCTGGATTTTCTTCTTTCTGTGCCTCTCTCCTCCAGTGTGGCGAGCGGCTACCTGTACGCCACGATCATCTACAACATCTCCGTCAGTCTGTCGCTCTACGCCCTCTTCCTGTTCTACTTTGCCACGCGTGAACTGCTCGTCCCGTACAACCCTGTGCTGAAGTTCTTCATGGTCAAGTCGGTCATCTTCCTCTCCTTCTGGCAGGGTGAGAACGCCTCAGATGCATTAGCAATAATTTAGCATGGAACTAAAAGCAACTGTGTGAAGTAAGGCGAGCTCAGAGGTCAGACATTGATTGTTTCACTCTGTTCATCAGATCAGCAGAATAGGTTTACTGTGTTCACATCAGCACATCAGAGTCTTCTCATGTGTTCACCTTCCACTCTCTGTTTTTCTGACTAACTCCTCTGTTTTCTGTTTGCTTGCTCTTTGTTTTGTACGACTCAGGGATGCTGCTGGCCATCCTGGAGAAGTGCGGAGCGATCCCTCAGATCACCTCTGCTGACTTCTCTGTGGGCGAGGGAACTGTTGCTGCAGGCTACCAGAACTTCATCATCTGCATCGAGATGTTCTTTGCTGCTGTTGCTTTGCGCCATGCTTTTACGTACAAGGTCTACATGGACAAAAGGCTGGACTCGTATGGTGAGCTGTGTGCGTGAGAGAGAGAGTGATGGCAGGTGTTAAGAGGCTACAGTGTCATTCAGCACTGTTTGGGTTTGACATTGGAGAAGTAAAAAAGAAGAATGTGTAGATGATTAATAAGAGTCTGCGTGTTACAGTGCGACTGTTAAAAGAGTCTGAATCATGTAATTCACTCAGGGTTCTTTATACAGTCTGATGTCTGCAGTCTTTCTAAAGACCTCACTCTTTGTGTTCCTCCTTTTTAACTCACTTCCTTTCTTTAACACTGAATGCTTTGTGTAGTTCTCTTTTCCAATTCTCCGTTTTTCTATTCCTGCATTTTTTATCTTGACTTTCTTCTCGTTCCTCTCTTTGTCTCCTTTTTCTCTCTTCTTCACTGTGCGGCACTCAAAGGCTCATTTCCTATCTATGGACAGTACGGTAGGTCTGATGTTAGCTGCGTTTCGTCTGCATGTTAAAGTGTGTTTTGTGTTTGATTGTGGCTTACAGCCCCCTAGTTTAACATTGTTGGTGTTGCAATTTTTAGTTCAGTGCGAATTCACTTTTTCTTTAAATATTTTTTCTATTTTGAGATCTAATGATTTTAGCATGTCTGTTTTAAATTGCCGACGTATGTGAAACACTCTTGTTGTGTTACTTTTTCACCACAAGAGGGCAACAGGGTTCAGTCTATAGCATCCGTACAGCAGGATTGTGCCTTTATCAAGGTTTACGCTCACTGAGTGCTTTATACTTATTTTGATTTTTATTATTACATTTGAAGTAGTGGCTATTTTGTTATCATGTTTTATTTTCTTACGTTTTTTATTACAATTGAAACAGTCAGTATTTTGTGCTGGTCTTATTTCCTTCCATTTATTTTGCAGGCAGTTCATGTATCTCATGAATTATTTTAGTTTCTGCTCCTAGATGCTTGATATATGTAGAAAAAAATTGTGTAGGAAAAAAATGTTATGCAATGTAAATTGGTTATGGAAACTGATCTTTAAATATATCCCGTCGCAGTGGTATTATTTTATTATCTAACAAGCGTCTTTGATATTTTGGACATTGTTAGACTGTGCATTCATCTCAGCCCCCGACTAATATCAACGACCCACTGTTGCTTTATTGCATAATTTACACGTCTCCTTCAGATTTATTTCTCCTTCAGATTACTATTATATAAACATTTTAAAGATTTACTTGGAAATGTTACCTGACAGTTTCTCCCTCATCTGTCACCTCCATCCCTTCCTCTTCATCTATTCTGCTCAGAGTCTTTTTATTAACATTTGAACCTTCCCATCCCACCTGCAGGCCGCTGTGCTCCGATGAAGAGCATCTCCAGCAGCCTGAAGGAGACCATGAATCCAGGGGACATGGTCCAGGACGCCATCCACAACTTTTCCCCAGCGTATCAGCAGTACACCCAGCAGTCCATGCTGGAGCGAAGCGGGGGGCCGCCCCTCTCCCGCAGCCACAGTAACCTCAGCACCCGTGGGGACAATGAAAAGACCCTTCTGCTCAGCTCTGATGACGAGTTCTGAGAGGCTCGCTTTGCTCCTGTAGCCCATATCCAGTCTTTAGCAGCTATGTGGGACAAATCAGATCTTTTGTTTTAATGTTAACACAAAAGATCAGATTCTGTTTTTTTTTTTTTACATATTTGTAACAATGAAACATCAGATTCATGAAGTGGGCGTTATTATTATTAGGAGGTGGGAGGGAGTGTTGTATAGGAGAAAAGAAAATAATTGCTACAGTCAGGAAAGGGGGAGCATGAAGGGAATGGAGATGAAGTGAGGGCGGAGTGAGGTTGGGAACACTGGATTCATTAACTAGCCAAGCTGTTATTTATGTTGTTTATGAGTTACTGACAGAAATATCTGGATTCATCTGCGGATCAGTACAAATAATCGTGCCTGCATATAGCGTCTTAATGCTGCACTTTAGACACTACAGCAAAAAAAAAAAAAAAAAAAA
>OOFC01002865.1:8893-19051 GCA_900323345.1 Pseudochromis fuscus | reverse complement strand
CAGTCGGCCTGGCTGGCAGCAGAGAACGCAGCAGAGCCGGAGGTGGGAGACCCTGGCCCCGCGCCCGATGACAGGAAACGGGTGACATCGTTGACACTGCCCCCCGTTGGCCTGGACATGGTTTTACTGGCACTGGGTGACACACACACACAAAAAAAAAGGATAACAAGAAAAAGTGAGCTCACACTGAACCATTTATTGCCACAGGCGTACTGTCCTGTGGGAACTGCAGCTCCATGGGTGATGTAGAAGACTGTTGGATGGTGGCACTGATGTGATTCTGTGTCAAGACATCACACACACTTCAAGTGCACCCATACACACACCCACACATACAAGGAGAGCAGCAGTAGAGGCACGCAAGTAGCATGCAGGCCATATCCAGCCGAGACTGGGCCACGGATGGCCTAATTGAAAGATACAGTAAATCAAGAGGAAGACAGAAATGGAAGAAAGACAGGGAGACGGCCGGGTGGAGCGGTGGAGGGATGGAGGAACAGCGAGATACATCAATCGACTGAGTAAAGCGACATGACAGTGAGGGGCAGGGGGGAGGGAGGGTGAGGAGGGAAGGAAAAAATGGGATAGCAGTGAGGAGAAAGGATAAAAATGCACTGAATGTATTGTTAAGAGAAAGCAAAATGAAGCATCGTTCTACTGAAGAGCACTGGACTCAGCAGAGATGGAGCTGCAGAGAGGCACTGACTGAGGACGAGTGGACACAGCGCAGCCAAAATGCTGATTCGCCCGAGGGCTTAGCGTCCTGCGGGAGTCCAGGGGACAGTCGCTAAAAGTGGTTACTGCTCTGAAACATGAAGACAATCCACAGCCAGGCCGACTGCACAACAACAGGATGTTTCTAGATTTGCTGTGACAACTATGAACATATAGCGGTGATTGTGTGAGAAAAGTTCTGCTCAGAGGAGGAGGAGGAGGAGGAGGAGGAGAACTCGTGACTGGGAAACTTTTCACTGAGGTCAGTGGTGAATGACACGGTTTCAGATGAAGTAGCTGCTGCTGCTTCCAGGATGATTCACACGGATCATTCAGTGAATTATGTCACAAGTTTCAGCTGTTTTGATAATCGATTATTCACTGAAGTAATCTGGAAAAGTTATTGGTTCTAGCTTTTTTAAATGTCAATATATATCAGGTCATCTTTGGATCTTTTATTATACTAAGGTTAACATGTTTGAGGTTTGAGCATCAGTAGTTAAACAGAAGACAATTAAATAAGCTGCCATGGTCCTGTGGAATCAACACTTTCTATAATAACTAATACATGATAATAATGGTTAACAAAACTATTGACCATAATGTCATTTTCATAAACAGATTAACATCATTTATATATTTACATAAGGACAGGTTCATCTGAATGTGTGCTATCTGAATGATGAGTCAGCTAGTGAAGTGCTGACATAAAATCAATGTGTCATTATGAGAATCGAAGTCTGCCTTCTTAACTAAGCACAGGGGATGAAATAAGCTTCAGTTTGAATCAATGTCAGCTCTGATCAGAGGAAGGCTGTTGTATGGTGAGTGTGATTGCTATAAGGCATCTCCTTGCCTCGACAGGTATGTCATCAGGCCTGATTTCTGCTATGCACCTCTCAGTCTCAGTCCCTTTCTGCTCTTCTTTTTTTGTCTGTCCCCAGCCCTGCCGTTACCATACCTGTTACTCCAATACAACCCTGGGCGTGGAGTAAACATGTTGACAAAAGAGTCGCCGCCGCCCAGCCAGTCAGTATGGAAAATATGTGATCCCTCAGTGGCATTAAACAGCTGTTGATCTCTCATTAAAGACTGGTGTTATTCTATATTTGTCCATATAGTAAAACCAACACAGTGCTCATCCAACTGTCAATCATCTCCAACTATCCTAGCCTCTTGATGTGGTACTCCAGCCCCAAACTTGTTAAGATAGAAATCACAAATACACAGTTTTGACCTGTGACTTTCTCACACTGCTTGGTAACATTACTGATACAGGAGCAAACTGTTGATTTATCTGGGATTCTCAAAGGTATTATGAGAATTAACCTTACCTGGACAGGGTATGTGGGATGTGTGGATAATAACAATAATAAGAAATGTGTATTTAACAGTATACAACAGAGACTCTATCAGGTTTTGGGGAACACTTGACTGTAGACCAAAATTCATTGTTGGATTTGGCCTTTATCAGAAGGATTTAATGACACAAACAAAGGCGATTGCCAATATTTCCCAACATAACAATGAAACAAAACTCCTGGTGACATAGGGTGAGAAAACTCTGTCCTGAAAGCAAACGTGCATTTCCATAGAACTTAATATCATTCCTAAATCAGCATTATCAGTGATCATAGCTGCAGTGTGTGATGCTGCTGAGTCCGATCGATACTCAGTGATTCCCCTAAAGCAAGTCTTCTCTCTCTCACACTCACTCACACACACAGGGAGACCTGAGGTTGTCGCAGTACAGCCTGGACTAACCAGCAAACTCGTCCTGCAGCAGCTGGAGTTGCCAAAACCTGCCCGCCCTCCTCCATAGCAACACCCTGAACACTGAGCAGCAGCACACACACAAAACCTACTGAGTTTGAACTGAGGTCATTCACTGCGGGGGTCCAGTGTGTGTGTATCTGTGTGTGTCTGTGTGTGTGTAATTAATGTGTGGGTGCCTGCGTGTGATTGTGCGCCGTGTTAAACGGGTGGGGGAGCTGGAAACGCCTTTTCTTCAGCTTTGATGCGAAGTGGCAGTCAGTGCATCGGGGATGATTTATTGTGGCATCTGCGCACTTCAAGCGGACAGTGAGGAGGAAAAGGTGACATTATTATACCTCTGGTTGTAATGTAATGATCACAGTACAGCTGCTATAAATGAACCTGTTTCCCTCAGCAGCACCAAAATGTGACGAAGACAACCACACCTTCAACATAGGACATGAACAATCACATGGGCCCCAGCCTTTAATTGACTCTGTGAACATGTGGCAGCTACAAAAACTGCTATTTCCACCGTATTATTAGTACTATTAGGATTATTATTGCTGCACAAAGATCACAGTAGGCCATAGCTTCTAATCATATGGGTCGAAATCCTTTGTAATTGCAGTGTTTTCCTTGGCCAGACTTCGGGTCATTTCGATGTAAGGCTCCCCCCGGAGGCGTACAAAGATCTATGAGAACACCGTTACTCCCACTAATGTTTCATATTTAGGCCATTTAAACTAACCAGCCGAGGTTAGCCCGCTCCACGGAAATATGATACGTTCAGGATATTACTCTGGCTATTTACGAGTTGGATTAGAGTAAAGGCAATTAAATGTCTCACCTTCAGGCTCCGCTCTGAGTTGTGGGTAAGGCTGTGGTGTGAGGAGAACCGGGATCAGGCTGTTTCTCTGGTATTTTCCTGTCTCATAGGTGTGTAGCCTACCGCATATGCGGCTTTTATCATTGCATTGCTCCCTCAGTGGAGCCGCACTCGCTCCTCGGTGAGAATAAAATAGAAGGAGAGCACTGAGGGCAAGGCGGCGGCTTCAGCCAAAGAGACAAGCTTCCTGCTGGGAGACCAACCAGATACGAGCAGACGGGTTTCAGTCAGACCTCCACGAGAAACTTCTCCAATCATAATCTGAAACTGAGCTGCAGACCCGCCTTATCAATACGACGCCCATGTTCCGCCCCAAAATGGGCATGAAACAGCGGCGGTGACGAATCATCTTAACGGTAACATAGACATGTCCGCCGTTAGCCAATGATGACGGGTGGAAGGCGGGGCTTAATGTGACTGACGTGTCACACTGCCAATGGGAGCAGTGTAGCAGGTGCCGTGCGGCGCTCTCGCGCTAGAGTAGAGAGATTTGCGCGCCCTTTGTTTACCACCGAGTGACGGTGACTGTCTGCAGACACTGATCTGAGATCAGATCTGTTTGATTGTCGCTCCAATGACAACCAGCGGTCTGCTCAGATCAATCTGACTCCAGGAGAGTGATTCAGATCATCCCAGAATATCCCACTGAATCCCAGTAACTGTGGTACCAGGGCCTATTGGTAAATATTTCTAATAATTAAAATATCATAAGATTCCCAGCTAAATCTTCTGAGATATTACTGTAGCATATATAAGATTGCATGGAGTATTTTTTTTACTGCAATACGAACACAGTACATTACATACCAACACTATGAATGTGTCAGCTGATGATGATGATATGAAGTAGAAAGGTCAGCAAACAGCAGACAAGTTGATATTTAAGTTATGATTTATTTCACTGTATTTCTTGGTAAATGAATTCTCTATAAAGCATTAAGTGTTATAAATCTCTAATTTATGTAAATGTGGCTATTTCCAAATACAGGTGAATATTTTATAATACAATTCTAATATATATTTAATACTTTTTAGCTTATACAAACAAAACTAAAAACAAATATTCTTGAAATAATTCCACTGGAATAAGATGCAGCTTTGGTCATCAGCCATTTGGCGAACTTTATGTCACCTCTTGTGTTTTTCCTATGCTGCATAAGTCGTTTATGGAGGCAAATTTTATGTCTAGACTGTTTTGTGACAAACAGGGAAATTGGTAAGAATGTATAGATCTTTAACAAAAAATTTCAACATCCAGTGGTGTGGTAGCACAGTGCACAGTGATAAATCTGGCTGCTATTTTACAAAAATGGTGCACAGACCTCCAACTGTAAAAGTGCTACTAGGAGAATAAAGAAAGAGGCAACCAGTAATTGAAATTGCATCACTGTGTTTTATTTCTTCTACAACACAGCTGTTTCACGTGGAAGTGCTCTGTGCCTGAGGCCCCTCAGAAATTACATATTTATGTTGTAGCCAAGAAGTTCCCCATTCTCTCCAGAAAACATTACTTAGGGTAGGTAGCTACAACTTTAATTAGTTTCATTTCACTAATTTATTTATTTTAAAAAATGTGTAAAATACATAGTATACTGTAATACTACCTATGTATAAAATGTACTGTGTGTAGTGAATTCTAAGCAAACAGTAAAATAACCAAACATTCTGTCCTTCTTCTTTCTGGGGTGTTTGAAAAGCGCTATCGTAGTAAAGTGATGGTGCTGCAAGTTCAAGTTACATTTCATGGAAGTGGAGACAGGGTGAACAGCATGACCCACCGAGCAGCCTATAAATAGAACACAGTGGCCATAAAGGAGAAGTGTAAGGAAAAACACAAACATAGAACAGCATGAACACTAATTGTCACGGATAATATGTTATCAATCAATACCCGGGCCATGCCTGAGGTTACAAGGGCAAATCTTTTCATTGACACACGTGAGACACTGCGACCGATGCACCGAGGTTAACCTGTGCAGATCCCACAACAGTACTGTGCTGTTGTAGAGCTTCATCAGTGATATTAGTCTCCACATTTTACTTTAGTGCAAAGTACAAAGAACAAGTTCCCAGATTGTGCGTCAGACAAGCTGATTATTGGTCAACACATAACATCATGTTGCACTCCTCACACCGAGTTACATTTCCTTTGCTAACTCCCAAGGTAATCAAACACTTAAATTCTCAAGTGGCATAATTTACTGTAAGTTATTATAACATTAAAATAAACAAAAACATTCCAGGTGCTTTGTAATATAACTACAAAGTGCAACTATTACATAGTCTACAGAAAATACAACTAAAATCTTCTTTATGCCATCAGTGTGCATTCATATTGAGACTACTCAGTTACTGAGTAGATTCACAGTAATTATTTGCAGACATTTTCATCAATTTAAAACATACTGCAAATATTGAAGTGATCGAAAAACAGTCCTGCAGAAAAAGAATTATGCAAATACACACAATAAAAATACACTTTAAACATGAAATAAACTGTTGCAGACAAAGGGTCAGTTGCAAAACCTTGGGTCCAGTATGAAGGCACCACCTACTACACTGTTGTTGTTTTGTGAGAGAAACCAAATGTAATCCGTTAAAATCAAAAGGATGTTACATGATTTCATGAGCACAAAAATCTATAAAACCTTTCAGCGAATGTGGTGTCATTTCCAGTTCAATCCTCATCCACATGTGCAGATATACTGTAGCTGTCATCACAGAGATGCAAAAACTGCAAGTCACCCCATCATCAGAATATCTCTCCCACTCAGTTTGGTTCAGTTTTGTTCCAGTGATGCTGGAAGTGACTGTGACTATCCGATGTAGTCGATAAGAGCAACTTGCTTTTTGCACCATCAGGGTCATCCAAGTGCAAAGACACTTTAAAGACTTTAATCTCATAGCTCAGTTACTAAATACCAGGATCCAAAAGTAACAGAGCAAAGCTATTTTTGTGACAACAATCATGACAAGATACTGTAGATACAAACTGAAAACAAGAAGAAAAGAATGAATGGTGATCAACAAATCTGGACAAAGCTAACATCAGCTGTCCTGTTGTACCACTGTAACCACTGCTGAGGTTTGAGACCTTACAATTCTTTCTCTGAAAACATGGCAATCCACTCTACATAAAATGTCACATTAAATAAAGCAATTGTTACAATCAGTGAACCTTTTTGACACATACAAAAAAGCCCAAAAAACAACAGTATACAGCACATTACAAGGAAGGAAACTGCTTAAAACCGCTGCTAGTTTTTAGCTGTTTCACTGTTACTGTTGCTTTGCTTTGGATTTACAAGTAGCCGACTGTAGGTCTAAACTACATTCTTACCAACCTCCAATGTTTGAGTATCACAAAAAGGTGCACTATCCATACTTACCATAAGAGAATAAAACACTGAAGTGATAAGTCTGCATCATCGTTAAATACATTCCTGAGTAGCAAGTACACTACTGTTCACTGCATACAGAAGCCACCTCACATAGAGGTCACAAATGTCTCCCCGTCATTAAAAAAATGGAGCTGCAATGGCAGATTGTAGCCACCATGGTGCGCTGTTGCACAGTCAGTGGATGGAGCCAGATGAGCGTGCTGTGGTAGTGATGGGCCAGACGCGAGACATTGCAGACAAGTTTTCAATAATTCTGAAAGATTACCAGGACCAATCAGACAACTAGGTCAGTGTACTACCAAACTCTCCAAAACACTGATCTCAAACTTCCGACTGTCTCTAGCTTCCCAATTCTTTTCTCTCTCACTGGAATCTTGTCTTGACTTGCGCCTCTTCTTGGTTTTCTTTCCTGTTTAACCACTGTAAACAATGTCGCTTCTTATTGTTTCTCCTACTCTGGTAACTCCATGGCTTTACCTCCTTTACATGTGCCTGTCTTTGTCTACCCAGGTCTACCAGTTCAGCTATCTCTTTTACCCTGTGCTTCCTCTAAAGCTCCCAGTTAATTTCCCATCTCATTCCCTTTAAGGCCTTCTGTCCTACAAGTTCAGTTGTAGTGGAGATGTTCTGCCAGGGATGACCTTTGGGTCGGTGGGGAGGGACACTCAGGGTCTTTATCTGGTTCGTCATCAGGAGAGATGAGTTGCAGAGCCACTTCGTTCTCATAACAGAATGATGAACGTGAGCTTTGAATGTACTTTTCCTCAGCCAGCTCTTTAGCACTGCACGAGGGGGTGGTTGGGATTTCATATGTCCGATGGAAAAAGGAGTAGTCCACCTGGGAAAAGGGCAGAATAAGACTCGTCAGCTAAATGCTAAAAAAACGACAATGCTAACATGTTGATGTTTAGCAGGTTAGTATGCTAACATTAGCTATTTTGCGCAATACACAATGTACAAGTGAGGCTATTCACATTATTCATGCAGGTACTTGGCCATAAACAAGGGTACTTAACATACAACATTTTTGAAAAGATACATTTTGTGACAGTTCATAATCTGGATATCTAAATATGTAAACAGTCCGAACTACTGATGATACTAGATTAAAGGTCCAGAGATCACCAGATTCATTAAAATTTTTCCTATGGTGACTATGAATGTTTACAAAATTTAATATGCCAAAAAGCTGAAATATTTCAGTTTAGCCCTAATCATTGGGCTTAGTGACACATATTGTCATCCCTATGGTCACAACAACAGTGTGGCTAAAATCGCTGAATTTCTGTTTATATTTTTTTTATCTTTCTTCCTGACCTGGTAGCAATCTTTCCTCTCAAAGAGCACTGGTTCAAAGCGGTGTCCCCAGAGGATTTCAGAAGCCACGTAGGAGCTACGGCACTGTGTGGTCATGGCTGTGGCCTCCACCATGCCTTCCAGTATGACCACCACCTCCAAATCAGAGTCATTCTCCAGGGTTTTTTGGTCCATCTCGAAGAAAGGTGACTCTTCATTGATTTCATGGACAATTGTCACAGGCGACACCAAAAAGATGCGGTCAGTGCCAGTGTCAAAACCCACGTTGATGTCCACATTGTCCAGAGGGAGGAACTCTCCTTCTGGTGTCACCCTTGACTGAGAGCAGTTTGGAAGAAAAGGAAAAAATTAAACAAAGTCACCATTTGGTACATAAAACTTTGCATAGTAGATGTTGCAATTGATTTTCAAATGTATGGAAACATGGAGACTACAAATGGTTTATAATATGAAATATGGCAGATGGAACAAGATCAACATGAATGGACTGTAATATGTAATACAACTGCAGTGTAATTCTGGCGATAAAGTTCATCCAAACACCTTGAAGGTCATATTGTATATGAGAATTTTAAATACATCTGACAACACTTCAAAAGGTAATCTCAGAAGAGCATTGTAAATGAAATTTCCCATCCTGACCCAAAAGCTTAGTATTCGGTTATTGTATTCAGCTGAGTTTAACAAGGCAAGTCTTTAGTCATACCGCCAATGCATAGGCTTAGCACTCAGCCAACCCTTACTATGGAACAATATCCAGTCCCAGCACTTAGAATTGTATTTCTTTGATCCTCGCAAACTTAATCCCATCTGCCCTGTTTGGACTTTGATATGGTCATGCTATTAAGAGAGATCAAATTGTCTATGCTGTAGCCTCAGTGCTCCACAGATTTTGACCCTTTGGAAAATCTGGAGGGTACGCTGATGCATTCACACGCAGCAACAATGATGACAAAAGATTCTCAAAAAAAAGGAAATATGCTTAAAGCTACCCACATAAGGCCAGACTGTAAATATAAGTATACACAGAGAACAATAACGTAACCCACGCAGATACAGTATACAAGGGGAAATGAGATGACGAAGGACAATGGTCTCAGTTAAAGAATTGTAGGCAAGTTAATCCATGGTAAATCTTCCTAACCCCTGAGGGAAAATAAAACAAGCTCTCATTAACTACGGTCCACAGAATACGGGCCAGATGGTCCCAGCACTCTCTCTTTCACTCTATTACAACCTTTTTTTCCACTGTCGCTCTCCCACAGCAACAACCTCTACTATCTGGTAGATTTGCTACTTTTCCTCCTTTGTGTCTCAAAATCACTACTCATGGTCTTTTTAAGGTTTCTTTCCTTTACCATTACCATATTTTCTAACCTTTGTCATCATGTTCATTATTCACTTACCTTCAGTAGCTGTGCTCTGACATGTGCTTCTACCAAGTGGCTCTTGCGTAGGTTTCCGACCCTCCACATCATGCAGAGTTTCCCGTCCCTCAGCGCCACCACAGCTGTGTCGGAGAACACCAGGGTCTCGTTGCGCTTCTTGGGCTTGGCAATCTTTGCCATGACTGCCCCGATGATGAAGGCGTCAATAATGCAGCCCACAATGCACTGCAAAACGACCGCCACCACCGCCAGAGGGCATTCTTCGGTCACGCTTCTGAATCCATAACCGATGGATGTCTGCGTCTCCAAGGAGAACAGAAAGGCCGCCATGAAGCTGTTCACCTGGAGGAAGCATGGCTCCTCAACCACTGTCTCTCTATCAGACTCTCCTCCAGAGCCGGCTTCTCCTGATCCTGGAGAGGAACCTGAACTGGGGGTAAGTCGAATGGAGAGGTCTCCATGCGCTGAGGCAATGAGCCAGAAGGCAAATCCAAAGAGCAGCCAGGAGAGAAGGAAGGAGAGGGTGAAGATGACCAGCATCCAGCGCCAGCGGATGTCCACACAGGTGGTGAAGAGGTCGCTGAGATACCGCTGGCCCCTCTCGCTCATGTTGACGAAGGTGACGTTGCAGCGTCCGTCCTTGCCCACAAAGCGTTGACGGGGCCGGCGGCTTGAGCGCTTGTTGCGCCGGCGG
>OOFC01002863.1:14554-26242 GCA_900323345.1 Pseudochromis fuscus | reverse complement strand
ACTTACTAAATATTGTCGTCCAAGGGCCTTCATCTCCACAGTCAAACTCAGAGAGGGCTGCAGCTGCACTTTCCATTGACAATAAATCCATAAATTATTTTAACCAATTGTCCATGTTAAAACAGTTTGGCTTACGTATTTTCCAATTCATCAAATTTTTTGTTGACTCCGCCTTAAGCCATCTAGTGTTTGTATATATCTATGTGGCTGAGTGACAGACCATGTAGAGCTTTGAATTTGGCCACAAGTTATTGGCCTATATAATTCCAAACGTGTTCTGTCATACATAGATTTATTGGGCTACATAGCTCTAAGGGAAATTGCATAAAAAAAACAACAAAAAGTCACTCTTGTTTAAATTCATTGTTTAACAAACAACAATAATAGGTATTATTACATAATGCACCATGTTATTACATTTCCTAGAAAATAAAAAAGTTGCAAGTGCATTTTGTAATAATCTTCTCAAAATGTAATAACTTATTACATAATGCAGCAAAATTTATTACAAAATGCGTTGGGGCAGTTTTTTACAAAATGCGGCAGTTTATTACAAAATGCGGCAAAATGGCTACAAAATGAAATGAGAAAGTTATTACATTTTGGACGTTTATTACAAAATGCACCGTTATTACAAAATGCGGCTCAACAGGGTGCATGCTCTCCTGAAGTCCACAACAATCTCCTTCTGTTACTTGGAAAAGGACTGAGGTGCAGGCAACAGAAAACCAGAGTGAACAGAATCACCCTAAATATTTAATGACGACCAAAGCAACTAAAAACAGAGCAAACTTCTTGCAGAAGTTAAAGAACTATAGGCACACTAGGAAAAGCACTAGTGGAGGGCAAACTGAGGGAAACAGAACAGTAAATGTGGCAGGCAACTCAAGCTATGACACAGAAGAATCTAAAGAGAAATACAACAGGCTATACAATACTAAATCAGAGAAACTAATCAGAATAGGGTAATGCCGAGTGAAGAACACTGGGCTAGAACTACTAAAGCAACAAGCAACCCACCCTCAAAAAAAAGCAGACGGGTTGGGGAGTACAGAAGACTAGGGTAGTAAGTAGTAGCGTAGCAGGTAGGTGCAGTGTCCAGAGAAGACGAGGTGATGGCGAGGATCCAAAAGGGCAGAGGGAGAAGTGTTAAATGGAGCCAGAGGTGTTTATGCAGGAGTGAGTTGGCAGGCCGGGAGCCAGAGCAGGGAACTGGAAAAAGGCAGACGAACGGAGTCACAAAAAATATAACTGAAAAAAGTCTCAGAAACACAAACACTGAGTACATTTCCATGGACCACTTGTAATAAATGCCTGATCAGAATGAAAATGCTTCATGTAAATACTCCATTTGGAATTAAAGCTTCCAAACCAGTGCATTTGGAATGGAATTTAATTCTGAACTAGAAAAGCACTCTGAGAGCGCAGACCTCCGCCAAGCACTGTTAAGGCCAATTGATACTTTCCGCGTCCGCATGTCCGGGTTGGTGCACAAGGGTCCGCGTCATGTAAATGTCATGGAACACGTCAGGAAGCGGACAGGCATGGAGGCGAGAGACTTTGAGAGGAGAATCTTTAAAAAAATTCTTGGATCCAGACGGTGTTGCGGATCACCCCCAAAATGAAATCAGTTCTTCCTTTTCCCACTTCCAACATATCCTGAAAATTTAATCAAAATCCATCTATAAGTTTTTGAGTTATCTTGAACATAGACAAACAGACAGACTGACAGATAGATAAACGCCGGCAAAAACATAACCTCCTTGGCGGAGGTAATGAGAGGGGTGGTTTATGTCGATCCTCGTTCAGATCCACATCCATGGAAACACTTGACATGATCACCTCTCCCTGTTTAGGGCATGTATGTCTTACTGCGCATGTATGCCCCATGTGACATGACATCTTTCTGCTGCATCATTTCTTGAACAGGCAGTATGAAACATGGAGGGAGCAAAAAAAATAAAATTAACAAATAAAGATAATATAAAGTACACACACAAGTGAGATCAAGCAATCAAATATTATTTCTACTTTTATATAAGTTCAAAAAATTTGAGATCTGACAGTGTACGTTCACAGCAGTTTGTTTACAAATGGAAGGAGGATTTCTTCTTCTACGGCAAATTGTTGGTAGATTTAAGCCATCTTGTTCGAACCGCATGCAAATGATCGGGCAATGTCAGAGTCTGGGAATAAGTCTCCAAGTCCCTCATTTGACTTGTATGACTGGTGTTCTGTTACGGTGTTCAGACACCACAGTACTTCTGCTTTCAATGTAGGCGTACAGCAGAACACAGTCTGGAGATGCGGTGCTGCGGTCCCGGTTGCTGACATCAGGGTTGGGGGTGGAGGCCCGGTGGAGACGAGTGTAGAGCAGAAGCGGGAAATACCTGGCGTTTGTTGGCAGCTCGATTTTGAGGCTTTGTGTTTTGCGCTCTGCAGTGACTCCACTGCCTTGACTCCCATCATGCCGAGTTTGAAAACACTTCTTGCACAAAATACACTGTGCCTCGTACACATTCCCTGATACCGCTCTCAGCCATGAAGAAAATCTCAGTTGGACAGCCAATTCTCGTTGAACTTACACTTCCCCATGTCCAAAATTGCTACGTGAACGACGTGCGTCTCCTCTTTAGAGTCCTGGCTGCAACCACATCACTGTTTTGTTGGTTCCGCTACATACAAAGAATAAAATGTATCAGCAGACACGTTCACCTCATTTGTACATTGTTATCATTACAGCCTGTGACATGTTTGTGTATTTTACTTGTTGCTTGCCAGGTTTGTTCTTTATGGAGGATGGATGGATGGAAAAACACACAAAACATAAGGCTGATTAAATAGATAAAATAGACAGATAGTGGATAATTGTTTGCAGTTGATCTTAATGATAACCTACATTTCCTGAGTAGCTTCTTCTTGCCACATTTAAGACAAAGTGTCACACTGTGACTGAAACAGTAACTTTTTTATGACAGTTTCAATGGAGTACTCTTTATTATTTGTACATTTTTGGATTACTTACACATTCAGATGGTTGCTGCTGTCTGCCAGGCTTTTTCTTCATTCTTGATTATTGCAGCAGCGTTTTTACTTACGTGTTGAGCTTCTTCATAAAACTCCATCAGCAGCTGTTGTTCTGCTGATGAACAGTAGGAGGTGCAGGGTTTTTCCGTGTTTCCATCAGTGTTTCTGTGATCGATCCTGTGGTCTATGTAAGGAAGCTGTGTGTGGCCGGGCACTTATCTCAGATATCGGACCTCAGAGAGATGTAAACAGCAACAAGTAGTATGGCTGTAAATTCCCTCAGTAGATCAAATGGTTGGCACTTGACAACCATAAACGCCACTAACAGTGAGCAGTGTTTGCAGACCACCACAGCGTTGCAACACCAGGCGTCACTGATGTAAGCACAGAGTCCCACGCTGCAGGTCTTACTTCCTGCGATGAGGGCTGTTGCATGCCTCTGAAGCAGAGTGGGGCCGGGGGTGGTACATGTTTTTTTTGTGTTGTGGTTTCACCAAGAATCACACAATCGTTTACTTGAAGAGAAGGAACTTTATCAGAACTTATATTTAACTGGTTACAGGAGACTACATCTGCAGTCAGCAACATTATGCTGCCCACGCCATTAACCACGCCCCCCGCTGTCCATGCATGCAACAACTGATATATATACATGAGAATAGACAGCTCTATTTGTTCTTATCATTGCAGTGCATATCTCCAGAGCAGACTGCAGTCCAGTAGCTGTGTGCAAAGTTTAATTTAAAAAAATGTGGTCCTGCCCACGTCGAGAAGAAACGTAATGATATATGTGCTTCTCCAGACAAAGACAAATACAGAAACACTCTGATTCACGAGACAAAAAAAAAACACGAAAACACTGTTTTGTTGGGAGAGAGAAAAGAAGCTGTGTGTGCATCATGTGCCGCCATGGTAACCATAGAACAACTAGTGAGCCCAGAAAAACCTCTCACACACATGATCATATCACAATGTCTGCACACTGTGCTTGTGTTTGCATGTGTTTTTGTTGATGCATAGATGTGTATGCATGTGTGGTAGTGTGACTGCTGATTTCATGTGTATTAAAGCAGTTGAACTAAAACACAAGAGACTTGTGCTCTCAACAAGGATTTACATTCAATGAAGGCCTGAGGACAACCAACCTATCACCATACACACCAGTGAGCTTTTATTACTTAAAACTCACCACAGAAAAAAAGCTTACCCTAGACAAACTATACAATGCAAGACCAATCATGTGTGTTTTTGTCGTCTATAAATGTGTGTGAAATTGTGCACGTTTACCAGTACATAATACGTGTGTGTGTGTGTGTGTGTGTGTGTGTGTGTGTGTGTGTGTATGTGTGTCTGTGTGTGTGTGTGTTTAAGTTTTCTGAGTCAGCAAACCTGAGGGGCTCTGAGTCAACTCACAACTGGTGGGTGGTGTGAGTATGTGTCTGTATGTGTGCAACCAGGGTGGTGTGTGAAAGAGCCACATTTGTGTTTAACATGTGACACAGTTAAAGGGCAAAGTGATGATGACAGTTACAAAGCGAGTGACAAAAGTCCTCATCTTCCTCACTCTGTGCATACTGACTCCTACTATAGACTGTAAACAACACCACCATTAAAAAATAGAATACATTTTTCAGCAGGTGGGGTCAAAAAAATATTGTAAAATAACTCAAAAATACAGTAGTTGTCTCTTTAAATTCCAGTTTGCAGCTTCCAGTTTACTGAAGCCACATTTATTCAACCTTTGTCATAAAAACTTCTAGAATTACACAAAATGCCAGTTAACAGTGTCTGTGTCACATCAATGATTATTTTTAAATCACACCAATTTTGTCAAATTCTGGAGTAATATTTACAGTACTAATAGAATTCTGAATATGAATGAATCAACAACTAAGCTGGCTGGACCCCACAATGCAGAGACTCTGAGGCAGAATATAAGTTCAGTCTTTTATTTACAAAATGAAGAATCAACCAAGGAAGCAGGTGACAAGCAGCCGAGGCATGCAGGTAAGGGACAGGGCAGCATCCAATCTGGCAAGAACGTGGAGGTGACTGCAAGATGCACCAAACTCTCCAGTGAACATCCTTTCAAAAACAGAGTCACGAGAGTTACTGATGAGGCAACACAGGATAAACACATAGGGAAATAATTGCAGTCAGAAGTGATTAGCATCACTGAAGACATACAGTACTCTGGCACTGGAGCAGCGGTCACAGGTGACTTAAGTAATCAGCCTGACGAGGTGAGATGAGGTACAGGTGTGCCAGATCAGCCTTATCAGCAAAAGCAGCCACGTCTCCAGCTGCAGTGTCAGCCTGAGAGAGAGAGAACACAACACACACACACACAGCAGAAAACCCAAAACACCATCAAACCAACAGAACCAAACCAGCAACCGTGACAAGAAAGCTTATATTTTCATAGTATACCCATGTAGACACCAAAATTGGAAGTGCTCAACTGATAAAGGACAAGACATATAGCTAAGCACACAACTGACGACATCAAATTATAAATCAGGGGAGTCAAAGTCATTTTAGTTCAGGGGCTGCATGCAGTTAAGTAAAATAACAGCATAATAACCTATTAATAATGACAACTCCAAATTTTTCCAAGAACATTATGTAAATGTTTACATTTAATGAAGCATCGTTTTACAAAACATTTTATGAACTTGAAACTTGAAAAGAAAATGTATTACTTATATCAGTTTATCATTTACACGTGCTTTAATTCAATTCAACGAACATTTTCAAAAATAATAACTGAAAAACAGCTACAAAACCCCAAACTCCTGCTGATCAGTGCCCTTAAAACTAGAAATTACATCCATTTCCACATCTGTAATCCTGACCTGAACTGACTCACCACACCATAAGAAAAGGGGGAGCTATTTTTATGGAACAAGGTTAAGGTATCCCTCTGCCTTGTAAATGTATAAAATTTATACATAAAAAAAATAAAAATTGTGGCAATTTGCAGGTAATGTCTTCTATGAAATTTTTATTGGTATAGCCAACTAAAGACAAACTTGGTCGACTAAAATCACGCCCACTCATCAACCAATCGATTGGTCACTTTTAGCAGCATGATCAATTATTTTTATTCTCACTATTGTTTTAATGAAACAACAACTGACTCAGAGCTGACAGATGTTCACATGATCATATGAATATGATTTCCAAAAATGTAACTATATAAACACACACACACTACCACAGCACAATAACTATTTAAAAGTATATACACAAAATAACTGTGCATAACTATTTTTGTCTAGTTTTATAAAGATAACTAAAAACGGGGTCCATTTGTTCCAGCCCGCACACAACACTGTGCATATTGATCAGCTGATAACACTGATCAGCTGGGGCACTGATCAGCAGGAATTTTGGGTTTTGTAGCTCTCTGTGCAGCCATGGTGAACGGCAGAAGCTGTGAAGGAATAAAAGCTGGCCGGGTTAATTACAGGACTGTTTTTCAGTTATTATTGTTCGTTGCCAGCATTGAATAAAGTGTAATTCTTCCAAGCAGAGCCGATCCAGATATTTTCTTTATGTTGTTTGTTACCCGAGGCTTCCTTACCATGGTTTGGGGAATGGAGTGGGTCTGTAACACAGTACTGAAAAGCAGTAGTAGCATTAGTAAAGACTCAGGAGAGCAGAATTTAATTAAAGGTATAACCTTGCAACTCGGGTGGCACAGTGGTGCAGTGGTTAGCAAGAAGGTTCGGGGTTCGAATCTGTCGGAATTTTCAGCCTTCTTCTTTGTGCTGTAGGACTCCTGCGTATTCTTTTAAGTAAATGAGACATGGAGACTTCTCTTCAATCAAGAGATTTCATTTCCACTGATGATCAAAAGTAATGCATACAGAATTCTGGGTTCAGCTTTCCCTAATCTAATACATCAAGTCGCCAGGGCACGAAGTCTGAACGCTGTCTTATTCCTTAACCCAGTTTTTATGAACTAACAGAGACAACCTGAGAATGTAGGTGGATTACATCTACTGATTGGTGGAGCTGGTCCTCCTGTAGATTACATTCCCATCACTTCTGGATCCCGTCTCAGCCTCACCTCACTCCATCCTGTGTGGGAAAAATTGGACAACTACGCCGTGTTTCTCACCCTGAGAAACCATGTCAGGCATTAAACAAAATAAGGCCATATATGGTCATGCATCTGCTACAGTTATGCTCTAGTACTTTTCCACTCTGAGTATATGTGAACATGTCTATAAAGAATACAGTAAATAAAATATAAACCATAAAACCTTTCATTAGTTTGCAGACCAGTATCAGGTGTTTGAGATGATGGTCAACACTTCAGATGTAAAGACAGGAAATGGAAGAAGATGTAGACACTAAGAAATACACTAAATACCTTCTAATCCACTGTTAGATTTGGCCTCTTCTCCGATTCCCTCACTTCACCTTCTTCTCCACCTCCTCAGTGTCGCTTGTCAGAGTTTTGTGTGAAAGCAGTGAGAGAAAGCTGACTGTTGTCAATCAAAAAACCCCCGTTTGATCCAAGACAGGTGGAGAAGTCATCCTCTGTTTCCAAGCTCATTGTTTGTTTCTTCTCAAAGTCTTTTCACTCCTCACCTCCTCTGTCCTCCTCTGTTTCCACCTCTCCCTGTCGAGCTCGGTCTGTGAAGTGCCGACTTGTGCTGCGTCGTCAAGGAAAGACAGTACCTTTCTTGTCTGAACGTTTTTCCATCTTTTTGCTGTATCTGTGTGTAATGATAATGTTCAATTCTAAGCATCACATGCCTGATTGGCTGCTTGTGTGGCACCCACCAGCTCCAGAGCTCTGTCTGTTCTCTGAATGTACAAAAGAGACCGAGGGCCTGTCTACACTGAGTCACTTGACGAGGATTAGATATTGTCATCTTTTATCAGCAGTCATTTCTTTGCCAAGCTCTGACAGTCTCACAGGGGCTGCCATTTGCTGTAACTTCTTTCTCTTGAGAGAGGGAGAGTGTGTGTGTGTGTGTGTATTTTGCATATCCAGAAGCAGATTTTCAAACATCTTTAAGATAACCTTTCCCATAAGTGGAGTCACACTGAAAAAAAATAAAAATAAAAACTTAGCCACATGCATTTTTATTTTTAATACTGGTAGTAGCTTGGTCTCTGTGCAGCAGGGTTACACTGAGACTAACAAACTTTGACAGATATAAAAGGAACGTATTAATTAACACCTCAACACGATGCACAGCAGGGATTTGGACTTTAACGTACACCAAGTCACCTTGTGTGTAAATGTCTTTTTCAGTTAGAAGTGTATATATACTAATTATTGAGCGAGCAAACCTTTGGAAGGAGGCGATAAGAAATTAACATTTTAGCTGTCGAGTTGTAACAGAAAGAGAATAATTAGATCAGATGATGCTCAACAACAACAAGAAAAGGTCTGCAGCAGAGATAATCTAAATCCTAGGAGCTTCACTGAGAGTGAGCAGCCAGGAAGAGTGTGAAGGAAAAGAAAACATTTCAATGTATGTTACTAATCTGTAAGTATTATAGTGATAGTCTCAACAATATAACATAGATATACATTAACAGTGCATGCACATTTAGTTTGTATGTAATAAACTGACCCATCTTTTATTGGACAGTTTTTTTTATCCTGACAAATTCTAATGGATCTAGAAATTAAAGGATTTACACAATGTTCATTTTTATACATGAAGTTTAAAGAGTCTGCTTGTTTCTGGATGATCTTTTCCCCAGCGGTCCAGCTTCTCCCCACAGTCCAAACCAGACTTGTGCAAAATTCTGAATTGAATTGAGAATTCCTCCCAAACACCAATTCAATGCTATGAATTTGAATTGAGGTTGCAAACAGGAAGTAGAATTGAAATTCTATGAAATTCCAATCGATTATTTTGGTGGATTCCAGAACCATGCTTTACAGTATATTACATACGTGTTTTACATATTTTATACAATATTATTACTATGAACTTCACGTACACATATTTTAATTACAGTAACTATTTTTCATCAACAATTAAGTATAAAAGTATCATCTACAAAAATTTTCAAATCATGGAAAAAAATACTTCATTTCCCAAAATGCTTTACTTTAGCCAAGTTTTCAAGTATTCATGGAGGGAATTTGTTTAATTTTAGTGTTTGTAAAGTATGTTTAATATTTAAAACAAAACCTTTGTTAAATGTGACCATTTCTTCTTGTTACTTGGCTATTTAATTCTACTTCCTGTCATTCCAATTGAAATTCCAATTCCACATCCTGTGGGGTGGAGCCAATTCAATTCAAATTCCAGTTCTTCAAATGAATTGACCTGAAATTCCAAATTTGGAATTTTGCACAAGCCTGAAACAGTCCAAACCATCCAAAAAATTTACAGGTTGGATCAAATGTTAAAATTCCATTTCATTGCTGGGTGAACAACAACTAGAAAACACTCTGGTGAGCAATTTCCACTTTGGTATGAACACTAGCATGTTTAAGTAAACCAAGTAAATACACATCTGACATTTGTACCAAAGTGAAATGCTTGAAAATGGGTCAAGAATTTAGCGAGTCATGATTATTTTAATTCAGGATAGACCTCCTGTCTCCACGGGTAGACATGCATTAGTAGATGTGGCTGCCCGTTATTAATATGGTGAACATTGTTGATGCACAAGATTCAACTGCAAGGTAATGCAGAGAATACAAAATAGTAAAGATAAATGTCACATGGCTTGTCTTAAGTCTTTGCACAGTGTGTGTGTGTCTCATGTGCTTCTGTGAATGGTTGTTGGTCAGTTGGTCAGTCGGGATTTGCTCCAGTCCCCTCACAACCCTCCTAAGGATCCATGGGTGTAACTAGTGGATGGATGGTAACTTACTTCAGAAGAACCCATAACTACTGTAACACCTTAATGACACCATTTCATCATATTTCTGTTCCTTTCTGTGCTATTACAGAGAGGCATATTAAACACCATAAGAATAAAAGCTATTAGGGCTTGGTTCTCACAGTCGTTTATCATCATTACTCTTCAAACAGTATGACAGTGCTGATAATGCGCTGTTTACTGTATTTCAGTTCTTGCTTCAAGTCTTCAGTGTGCTAATAACGACGGGTTGTCAGTGAAGTCATCTGTTTCTGCAGTTTTGTGGGGTCTTTGCTGTCATGTTGATCGGACTACTGTGAATTTATATGTAGATGCATTTGGCATTGTAATCAAAAACATCTATTCAAAGTCATGTACCTGTCCAAAAGCAAATCAAAGAAATCTCCCTGCAGCAGCCAGTGGAGCACAACAGTCATGTATATTGATGCGATCGAGAAATAGTGACGTTATTGTCATTTGTTTGTTGTGTGTATGTTTGAGTGCATACTTGCGAATATGGTTTTACAATCCTGCATAAGAGCTTGAGCACGTGTGGCTGCATGTGCATGTTAAAAAGT
Organism: Pseudochromis fuscus; assembly: GCA_900323345.1. NCBI lineage: Eukaryota > Metazoa > Chordata > Actinopteri > Pseudochromidae > Pseudochromis > Pseudochromis fuscus. The sequence continues at coordinate 15,788 of OOFC01002863.1, read as the reverse complement.
CCTGTACCCACTGTTAAATATGGATGCTGTGTTTGTGTGTTGTGTTCCCAGTTGGCCTCCCTCTTCCTCTCCATATGCCAGCATCAAACTCACCTTGGTCTAAGCTGAAGTTTTATAGTTCGTGAATCCATCAGACATACAATGTATACTTGTGATTGTTTTTTTCATGTTTTTCCTGCAGTTAACTTTTGGCTGGATTAAAGAAATTGTTTTGGAAGAATTCTCTTTTTCAGGTCCTGAGTAATGTCTGCATATGGTCCTGCCAACACCCTTTTAGTTGGATGAGTCACTACAGTCCCCTAACTAAATTAGTATGTTGCATGGAGATGACTGAAGATGACATTAGAGATCAATATTTTCGACCCAGAGCTTCTATCATCTGGATTTTTCTGCTGGGACAGTGAGAGGACACTGTTTCAAAGAACTGTGCTGAATTTACTGATCTATAAAAACTAGGGGGGGGGACACAGTTCAGACTATTGTGTTACATTGTAATATTCACATTAGGGTTGTAGTAATTATAGCAATTCAATTTCTAAAAAAAAAAGATAGTTTTTTAATCTTTACAAATGTGAAGATGAAGTTTTATTGTTATGCAGTTCCATTATTTACTGATATATGCTCACATTATTATCTTCACTGTTCCAATTTTCCTTGTTTTCAAAATATAAACACCCACTGCCCAATTCTCTTGTCAGCACGTAGTGATTCATAATATAAATTGTTCATTTTATAAATATGTATTATTCAGAAATATGAAAGTAAAGTTTTTTCCGCGTTAGTAATACAAGAGGTTGCACAGTGACCCTTTGGTCCAAGCAGTTCATCGTTATTGTTTAGAGATTATATTTTAAAGTAGCCTTTCTGACCTTGTCTGTTTCACAGTTGGTTTTGTTTTTTTCTGTTTGAAACTTTAAACTCCCTCTTTGGTCTCCAGTCCTCTTTGTCCTTCTGTTTCCCAGTGTACTACATTTGCTTCCTTTTAAATCCTTCTTCCTCTGCTCACCTCCTACAGCGTCTTTCTATTCCTTTTTGTCTGTCTTTTCACCTTTGCCTCCTGTCGGTCTCTCTGTCTCCCTCAGACGTGTATGTTCTCTAGAACCATGTCAGCTTGAATTGGTCATTATCTGCTTTTATCCCTCGAGGGCAGGCATTCAGGTTTCCTGTGGTTATGTCAGTGTGTGTGTGTGTGTGTCTGTGTGTGTTTGGGGGGGGGGGGGGGGGGGGGGGCCCT
>OOFC01002862.1:9548-38425 GCA_900323345.1 Pseudochromis fuscus | reverse complement strand
AATTAATGATAAAAAAATAAAATACATAAAAATAAATCATGGACTTTGTTTATATTTTTGGCTTAAGAGGAACATTAGACCAAAGCCATACTTACTTGCCTTTACTGAACCTCAAAGCAAGACAAAAAAACATATATACAGTTCATACGCACATACACGTGCACACACAGTTTGAAAGCACACTAATGTAAAAAAAAAAAAAAAGGACTGTTTTGTTGAGCTTCTGCCTCTCGTTACGCTGCAAGCTAAGTGTAGTCAATCTAGCAATGTGGTGCAGCCTCAGCTTGAAAAACAGGGAAACTAGGTGTAAGCGAGTAGGTCCCAGTGTGAATGCGCTATAAGGTCCACAGTGTATGGTGGTGACTGTCGATGCCGTAGTGTGTCACTGATGTGCTCCCCGAGCAAAAACACATCTTCTGAACCTATCCTCTTCTTCACCATGTAGAGGACCTCCAACAGTTTGATGGGGTGTGATCATCTAGACTCTGCTGATGCCTGGTGAACGACCCACTCAGCTGCCCTGACAACCTTTACTGTGCCTTGAGATGGACTTACAATCTGAAATACAATTAGCAAAAGTGATTTGAGTATGTCTCCTTTGAGTAGTAACAACTACTATACTAGTTGAACACGCTAAACTAGCGTTTTTCAAAATGAAAAGTTGTCATTTTAACACTCAGTCTGAATCATCGTAACGTAACGTTAGTAATAAATCAACCCGTTTGTAAATCTGTCAAGAATGAAATGAGTTAAGAGTATTTTAGTAAGTGTAAATCACTCACCTTCCCTTTGATTACACTATAGCGCTCCAGAGTAGTCCACTGTCGTAAGATGGCCGCCAGACGACGACGTTGTTGACTCCGCCTTAAGCCATCTAGTGTTTGTATATATCTATGCTATTCCCTATATAGAGCACGATATAGGGGGTTACGCTATTTTCAGTCGTGTACGAATTGCTTAAGCCGAAAAAAGCAGTGCACTCAAATTTTCCCACAATGCATCTTGAAAAATAGTGAGCACCGATGGTCACTAGACAAGATGGCGGACCGGGAGCAGTGCGATGTGAGATTTTATTTTATTTTTTAATTATTGAATATAAAAACAACAAGGAAAGAATGAAATGCAATATCACTTAAATAAAGGTTAATGAAGATACTTTTAACTCTGGGTGTGCGTGGTGGAGGAGTTAATAAGTCAAAAGTAATAAAATAACGAAGGTCGTTTCTGTCTCTAGTTCAGGGGTCGGCAACCTTAGACACTCAGAGAGCCAGTTGGTTGCATTTCCCACAGAAAAGAAAACAGAGCAGAGCAGAGCATATATATGAAATAAGATATAATATAATGATATAATATAATTAGATATTATATAATGAGAAAGAAGTTTAATGTTTGGGATTTTCCTTTGAATTTTGTAAAACCTCAACCTTCCTGCTCTGAGGTGATTTATTGTCATGTGGTGCGATATAGATAAAACAGAATTTATTCAGAGGTCCCTGTTGTGTCCATGTGGTGAATCAGTGAGGGACGTTCACTGTCCAACGACTCTGAAGTTGTTCACTGGTGAAGAGTTCCTCTGTCTCCATCTGGTGGTGAATCCAGAAGGTGGAAGATGTGGTGACAGCAGTGTGAATGTTGTTTTGGTGACAGAGCAGGTTGTTGTGTTGCTGTGAAGCTGTGGCTCTGCTATGAATCAGTGTGAGGACAGAAAGGAGGAAGTCCCTCCCTCGAAAAACCTCTGTGTTGGACCATGAAGGGGTCAAGATGTCTGAAACACACACACACCGCCTCCTGGATCATGCTCCCTCCAGGGAGGTCCAGATCTACACACACACGCACACACACACACACACACACACACACACACACACACACACACTCAAGTAAAAACTGCAAATATTCATAAAAACCACAAAATGCTGTCTAAAAACAATAAAACACTGGGTGAAAACCACAAAATACTGTGTAAAAATAAAAAAAATATTGTGTAAGAACCACAACATTCGAGGCAAAAACAACCAAATGCTGGCTAAAAATAATAAAATATTGAGTAAAAACCACAAAATGGCAAAAATGACAAACTAGTAAAAACTACAAATTGTTGGCTAAACATACAAAATACTTAATACAACCATAATGTAGAGTAAAAAAAAAAGACAAAACAATTATAAATTGGTTAGTTACAATTCAAACAACATCAAGATTTTTGATGATTTCAAGATATTTATTTTAAATCAGTACTATACCTCTGTTGCCAATACTAATATAGGCATTTTCTTGAAATACTCGAAGTATAAATATGTTGAAATTAAGACAAATCATCTTTAGATAGCTGTCCCTAAATGCACAGGTTCATTTTACTGTAATTTGTAAAGCAGCTTAAAAAGCAGAGAAATATAATGGCGAAAACATAATGATAAATCATTTTCAGGAATCTCCTCTTTGTCTCGTCGCACATGTGACATATGAACAGTGTTAAGATGCAGATTTTGTAAAGACAGTGTACACAGCGTAGCTAAGTTGTTTAATTGTTGTAACAAAGTCCTATACAGACTTTTATTACCTGGTAAATTGTAATGTTTTATTAGTGTTGTAGCAACATCATATAAAGTACTGAAAAGGTCATTTATCATACTTAATATCAACAACACTGTAGCTGTAATGTTGCAGCAATGATATAAAATTCAGCAACTGGGAGCTGTCAAACCTAAACTAAACTCTGCTATCCTGGTACAAAGGTACAGACATGTTCATGCCCCAGAATCATCAAATACACACAGAATAGTTAGTGAAAAGCATTTATTATAATTGTTATTTAATCTTAATTTGATAATTATTTACAAAAGTACAGGTTGGAAGTCAAGACACCAGCAGTGTCATGTTTTCTTGATACACCTGAAAACACAAGAACAGAAAGAATTGAGGTCATTGAATCACATTTAAGTTCTGTTTAAGGTTTTACCTGAAAACATCCACTTGTTAAGAGACACTTTTACTATATACTGAATTAAGGTACTCTGTTATAACTAAAAAAACAGCAGCAATATGGATTTTTAAGATAATTATAATAAATTATTTTACATTTACATTATCTTAGTAAAAACATGCTAAAACAGAATGATCCCAGACTTGTGCCTGTTTCATCTTTAAAAATTCAGATGGACTGTACATCATTTATTGATATTGTAATAGATCCAGTTGGAAAATGAAATGTTTGCATCTTCCATACCAGGTGAAACTGTATCCTCCCAGAATAAGTAATGCAACCAGTCCTACAGTTGCAGCAACAGACAGCGACGACACCTTCAGAACATATGATGTACCTGCAACAAGGACACGTCTGTGAGTCAGTGACAAGCAGCCCTTCAGACAACATCATAATGTTGTAACTGTCATATCATCGTGGCGATACCTCGTACTTTAGCCCACAGGACACAGGAACTTTTTAAGGCCTGTGACACAGAACATTCAGATGAAGCCTGTTGCAGTTTCTCAGTGGTTACTTTTTTTTTTTTTTTAGTGAACTGTACAATAGTTGTACCCACCGTTTTCCACTGACTGACAGCTCGTAAGATGACATAATAGTTTTTTCCATTCTCCAGTGGTGCATTATAGAAGCCTCCATAGAGCAATCCATCCCCTACAGTGAAATTCAGCTCTGTGCCGACATGTCCGACATCGAGCTGAGCAGTGATGTACTCAACTGGTGACCGTGCTTTGCTCGAGAGGTCTGAGCTCACAGGAGAGGTACAGTCAAACATCATAATCCCCTCCACAGCAAGCACGAACACTTGGTACAAACTGTCAAATATAAAACAGAATTTCAGAGATTAGGCAAAAGCTGTAACACACAACATCATAACTACAAATTGTTATTCTTTTACATTTCTAATGTAATGTACTCTGTAAAAAAAACAAAAATAAACTACTAAGACAAATACATACAAATAATTGAATAAAATAAATGAAAGCCTCAAACAATTGGTAACTTTTCAGCAGCTGAGGTGTAAAAGTACACTAATTTTGTGTTATTAAAATGCAGTTTGTAGCTTTGATTTTAAATGAAATTTTGTCTTATTTAACAAATAACATATGTGTTTAAACATATGTTTAAATCAAAAGTTTTTTATTAGTAAAACCTTTGATTGTTAAATGCAATATTTGTCAATTAGCAAACAAATCTGTGTCAAATTTAAGGAAGTTATTTATAGTACTCAACTTATATTGTGATAAATCAGAAAATGCATTCTTAGGCTTTTAATGTGAAAGAAGGATTTTCAGAGTTAGATATTTTTTTTAAATTATTCTACATTAGATGTGTCTATTTTTGTCATTTTCATAATATTTTCATATCTTTCAAAAATGGAATAAATATATTTTTGTAGTTGATGTAAAACACATGTAAAATAGGGCCTGTCAAAGTCTTTACAAATCCACCTATAGGGATGGTAGCCATAGAAACTAAATAATTCAGCAATAATAAACGTGTTATAAACTAAGATTTGAATATGATTCCTTTGTTGTGAATTGTGTTTTTTATGTAAATGTCTAAAATAATTTTCAATTCAAAGTCAATGTCACTTTTTAAAGCTGCTAAACATATTATCTTTCACATCCTCAACCACTGTACATGTCAAACATCTTGCCTCCTGCCATCTCGGCTGTTACCTTATTGGATCCAGTGTGTTGGGTGTTCTGCGAAGCCTTAATGTTGGTACAGGAGTTTCAAATTCTCTGTAGTGGACAACTGGTGCTGGAGGTACTGTTAAGATGAATACAACCAATCAAATATAATCACATCTGCCAAAATATTTCCACAAAGCTAAAATCTATGTTGATACAGTGGTGGTGCAGTGGTACCTGTTAGGCTGGTGTTAGTGGTGATGGTGGCTGTGAATCTGGCAGACGCTGCAGTGATGGAGATGCTGTAGTTTGTGACTGGAAGCAGGTCGAGGCAGAGGTCCACCTGCTCAGCCTTGGAGCTCAGGAAGCGTTTTCTTTTGTCCTGAAAGGATCTCTGGTAATCTCTGGATCCAGAGAAGGTGACCTGTAGGGATTAAACCAACTGTGGTAGCAGCAAAACTTCATCAATTACAGTAAAGAGGACACTTTGTCTTACCTTGTACACCTCTGTATCCTCCTCATACTTCTCTGCTTTCCAGTGGACGCAGTTTTCATCTAAGATAACGAGGTGATTGATCGGTGGCTTGATTTCTGCATGATAAAAAATATAGTGATGTTGAAACTAAACTATAATAATGATCAAATGTTGGAATAAATGTTAAAATGTTGATGAGCAGGTTAATAACTCCACTGAGGAGGTCAAATTGTCACCTGTGTTGGTTTGTTGGTCATGTTTTTTTTAGAGAAAGATCACCCAAGGAAGAAATGATTCAGTTCTGCACAAGATCAGAAGATGAGATCCTGCCTCTGAAAATCTGTTATAACGGGTGAATGTTTTAACAAGACAGTGTTGCCATTTAACCACAAGAGGGCAGCACTGTTCAGTCTGTAGCATCAGTACAGCTGGATTATGCCTTGGTGGAGGTTTTTGATCTCTGAGTGTTTTCTAGTTTAATTATTTGATTGCTCAGAAGTCAGATAAACCCCTGGACAACACGCAGAAGCAGGATTTTATTGTGTGAACACTGCAGCCTACAGATGGTTTGCTGTGTCTACTTGCTGCGTTCATACTCACCTATGCATCTCAGAGTGGCTGTCTGCCACGACCCGGAGCTGCCACACACAGAGGCATTACTGCCCCTCCAGCTGTGATATCCTGCTGCACAGCGGTGGATCACTACACTTCTGTTATGCCACACCACCTCGGAGTTGGGGAGGAAGGGAACCGGGCCACATTTAGCTGGAAAAATAGTCGCACTTCATGATTGTTCAGCTTCAACATCAATGGCATTCACTAACCACACAAAATATATGTTTTCACCCAAAGGAAACCTAAAAATATCCAGCAACATGTTATGAGGTAAAATTAAAAAGTCCATAAACATGTCAGTGTTGTGTGGATTCCTATAGACCACTGCAAGAGAAGTGAAATCACACATTTCATCTTGTGTTTCCTCAGAATTTACCTCCAAACCCCAGAACATGCAGGAAAACAGAAATTCATCAGCAGAAATCATAGACTGTTTATAGAAATGGACGAAGCAACTGGGACTCAAAAATGAGGGCAATGCAGAAGTTCAAAAAAGTGCAATACTCCTGCCTGCACTGGAGGCTGGCTCCAAAACACTCTGGCTCCCACTGACTTCAATTAAAAAATGGTCACTTTCAATCATGAAATACTCAGTCAGTCATTCTTCCCACAAGATCCCACAAAATCACAATTAAGTGGATGTTAGACTTCAAAAAGACGAAGACTTTGGGGCCTGGTTAGCTTGACCTGAACTCGAGTCTCATGCACTTGGGCTATTTGGGTTCAAGGGTTAGATCTGCCTCCTCACTCCTCTCTTCATATCCAAATACAGTCACTCCTGGCTTCTAAAAACCAGCTTCCACAAACCAGCGAGGTTGGACGTTAGCTTCATCCATTCTATACACAGTCTATAGCAGACACACATCAATAACATGCCAATAGTCTCAAACAATGATGCTCCCACGATGCATGCATATACATGGAGACTGGTACTCTACCTTTGCACTTGACAGATACTTCCCCCCACTGTCCTGATACTGAACATGTTGAAATATTATTTCCACTCTCCTGGTAAAACCCGTCCACACACTCATACAGCGCAGCACTGCCCGGTGTGCTGCTGCGGTCCCACAGGAGGTTAGTGTGGGGGACGGTTAGTGGGGGGCCACAGCTGATTTCTGCACACAGACATGAGTTAGCATGGACTGTGGGCTATAAAGAAGAGCACACAAAGACCACAGCCCTCTCCACAGTGACAGCAGCTTAACACAACATGCAACACGAAGAGAGGAGTCATCAAACCCTCGTCATATGTGAGCTGAATGTGCATTTCTGTTTTATCAGTGTTGTGGTCATCAGACGTTGCACCTTCACACCACAGATCAATATCCTCCCACAGTCCACTCTCTCCACATACTGAGTTGTTTCTTAGGCCCCTGGTGCGATATCCTTCCTCACAGTGGTAAGACACCACACTACCAAGGTGTGATGTGCTGTCCCACAGCATTTTAGCGTGTGGTTTAAAAACAGGCTCCCGACAATTGATTTCTACAACAGAAAGACAGCAGGTCATTGTGGATCACTGGTCTCTGCATGTCTGTTGTGAGCTATGTACAGACAGGTGGAGGTTTACTGACACAATGAGGGTTAAAACAGTAACTCAACACACTTATGTATAGACAAGTGTAGTCATCACCTTGGCAGAGCAGAGAGGCTCCATCCCATTCTCCACTGGCAGTGCAAAGTGATACCTCCCCCTCTCCAACATTGTGATATCCAGGGATACACTTATAAACAACCTGAGAGCCCACAGTGGAGGTTTTATCCCACAGCATGACTGAATGAGGGATGGGTGAGGGCTCACCACAGTCTACCTCTACAGAGAAGTACAATTACATTATTTAACAGACATAAACCAGTTATTTGTGTTTGGCTGATGACATTTCACAGCACGATGTTACCTTTGCACAAGATGTCTGGCTTTGTCCAGAAACCGTTAGCAGTGCACAGTGACACATTGTTTCCCTCAAAGTGATAAAATCCTGTTTTACAGTAGTAGGTCACTGTGCTTCCAGGGGTGGAGCTGCCGTTCCACACATGACCAGTGTGGGGCAGAATATAAGGATCCCCACATAATATCTCTGAGACAGGAAATGACACACAAAACATCAAAAACATGTATCATGTATTAAATCCAGGGTTAACGGTACAAACCTAAAAAATATTTTAGCTGTTGACTTGTCATGGCAAAAAAAAAATTCAAACATCAACAATCAAAGTACAACACCAGTGATGGTCCATCAAAATCTCTGGTTCCATACACTCCTATTCAAAAAACATCTCTTGTGAAATTCAAAGTCAGAACATTTTTTCCACAAGTCATTATGATGTCATTAGTTGAATTCACTCCTTCAGATCAGGTAGTCAGTGGTCATTTGTTGGTGGAGTAGATAAAACATTGTCCACACACAGTTTTGTTTGTTAGTTTGCTTTATCAATTTCTTGGTTCACTGTAATTCTGACATATTCTTTTTTAAATGTCAAAAATATCTTTCTGTTACAAATGATAAAACAAGACAGTGTTGCTACTTCACCACAAGAGGGCAACAGTGTTCAGTCTGTAGTGTTTTTAGCTGGATTATGCTTTGGCAGAGAGTCGTGCTCTCTAGTTTTATTGTTAATGGTTTCTAATTTTAGTGGACTTTATTTGCAGTTTCTGTGCTAAATAGAATACACCTCACTATTTAGCTACCATATCTATGATGCTGTTAGCTGTGTGCATCAATCAGGTTTCAGGTTTCAAGTATCACACATCGTACACCATCCCACTTCCCAAATTTAGAAAGTCCCGGGTTCAACCAGAAAATATGGTGCAGCTTTTCTAATGGCTTCAATTAGGCTCTAATGCAGAGCAACACACAATCACAACTTTATTTACAGTCTGTGGGTGTAAGTGATCATACAAAGACATCTTTCAGAGGATGGAAGCAAAACTTTGATGAGTATAGTCCAACAGAGTTTTCCTTTGTTTTAAACTATGTCCAAGAAAATGCTGATACTCAGAGCAGCTTGATGATTTTCTTATGTGTGCTTTACACTTTGTTAGCTGCTTGTTATTTAAATGGTTAGCCTTGTTGACCTCTAGGTGCAGTCACGTATCACATATTTTGATTTCTTAAAACACTGTGGCCTGCACAGACTAACAAACCTAAACAAGTCAAAACACCTGGGTGACTCATGTTAAATTAAATCAAATAAATAAAACAATTTTCATAAAACTTTCTACACATCTTGACATAGAAGAAAACATACAGAACAGTTTATTACTTGTAGTGACATTCATGTATGAATTACCTTGGCACGACAGAGTTGGAGGTGTCCATTGACCGTTTTCATTACAGGTGGATACATTATGTCCTCCTTTGTTATAAAAGCCTTCTTTACAGAAATAACGCACAGTGCTGCCAGGTCTTGACTTATTATCCCACACCTGCTCTGTGGATTCAATGAAAGGAGGACTTCCACACAAGATCTCTACAAGGAATAACACCCACCACAGTCACCTCATATGAATCAATATAAGATAGTGAAAAACAAGAAGATATGAAATATTTGTGTGTATTGTATAATATGATGCTATATTTTGCTGCTGAAATTATCTGATGAAACAGTGACTGTACCTTGACAGAGCACAGATGACCTCTCCCACTGTCCAGCTGCAGTGCAGATGGAGACATTTCCCTTTCCCACATTATGATATCCAGAGTTACACTGATAAACCACCTCGGTGCCCATCCTCGAGCTCTTACTCCACAGCATGTGAGAGTGGGGGAGGGCAGGCGGAGAGCCACAGTCAACCTCTGAGAGCCAAAGCAGTGACACGCTGCGTCAAACTGTTTTCACTCAATAAGACAAATCTCCAGGAGCTCCGATCGATCTGTCTCACAATCACTGTGATCCTGAAACTGGTTAGAAACTCACTGTATGCTGGAAAAAATAAGTATATGTACAACTCTTCAAGTGACTGATGCATATATCTGATATAAACAACAGAGCCAGTGTTCTTCCATAATGTGTCTCACTGATATATTACTTAGAAATAACTGTTAGTAGTTATTGCAAAATATACTGTAGAAAAGAACCTGTGATGATCTTGGAAGCTGATTTTTTGGCCACCGGGGTGCAGCAGTATCCATTGCTATGCTATATTCAGCAGACATGGAGCAGAATTAGCATTCATTTTGAGACATGTTTGTATGTCAAGTCTAATATTCACTTTCTTTAAAGCTATTTTGGTCCCCACCTAAAAATATAGATGCTGCTTTAGCTTCCTAACACTTTCTTTATGATCACCAGTCAGTGTTTGAGTTTATTTGTCATTTTGTGCTGGACATGCTGAATACTGTGAGGTTACCATAGTGTTTTTGCTGAAATCAGCTGCCTTGTGAAGATGATTGAACAATAAACAGTGAGATTGTGTCCATAAAAATATCGATTAGAGAAGATTTAAACACTTTGCACAATGCTAATAATGCCTGAACATCATGAGTGTTATGGTGACTTCTGTTACCTTCACACACCATGGCAGACCCAGTCCACAGTCCATCAGCTCCACACACAGATCTGTTGTTACCCGCCCTCCACACAAAGCCCTCATCACAGACAAATGTGGCCACGCTGCTGTATGTGGTTCCTGTGACTGACAGCAGCACCGTGTCCTCTGCTGAGGCAGGTGGGCCACAGTCGACCACTGAGGGGAACAGAGGGATAAAAAACTCAGGTTCAGATCCAACTTTTCTCCCACTGACCGTCTACAGAAATGTAATATTCTGGAGGGACTGTCACTGTTATACCAACATAAACTGCATGCAGAAATGGACAAAGCAAGTAGGGCTCCAAAATGTGGCCAATGCGGCAGTGCAAAAAAGTGCACTACACCCAAAGGCCACTGAAAAAAAAAAATCACAATTAAGTAGATACTAGGCTTCAGAAGAGATTCAGAGGTGTGGTTTGTTAGATTGACAGGTCTGGTCTCCAATGAGAGTGAAGTCAAGACTCATACACATTGGACAGTGACCTCACATACAGTGGTTAGACCCGCCTCCTCACTCCTCCATTCATATCCAAATATGATCGCTTCTGGCTCCAAACAACCAACATGGCGACGTCCCAATGCCAAACTCCTTTCTTCAAAACTCATGTCCACAAACCAATGGGTGACGTCACGCTTTTCCTTTGTCCATTTCTATACACAGTGTATATACCAGTCAGATGAAAGTGTGGCACCTGGTTAAACCATATTTGCCTGTGTGTAGAGTTTACAACACAGCAGGAAACTTTTGCCTTTCCCAGTAAAAGTCCTTCCATACGATGTAATTGTGACAAAATACCACAAACCCACATACAGTACATGAGTTAGTAAGAATATAAAGCAGTTTTACTTTTGCAGGAAGCTTCATCTCTCTGTGGGTGAAAGGGCTCGACTCCTTTGTGGACCCTGTATCCCACCTGGCAGCTGCAGTCAAAGCTGCCGTCAAGGTTCCTGCACTGACCTCCTTCTCCACACAGTCCTCTGATGGTGATGCACTCGTCAATGTCTGCACAACCAAAGGGAAATAAACAAATAAGGATGTGACACCCCTGCCACTGTTTTGGAGAGAGCCCTCATCCTCATTGGAGGCAGTCTCAGTTTACCTCGTTTGAGTTGCATAAATTAAGAAAGATACATCTGTAGTGACGATACCAGACAGACGATATCAGAACAGTAACACGTGGAAGATTTCATATAAACTGCCTTAACATCCACCAAGGTATAATCCATCTGTGTTAATGCTGTGTTAGTGCTATAACTAAATAACTAACACAGGTGAAAACTTGTGATATGTACAAGTATTTTGTTATGTCCTTTTTTAGTCATTTTATGTGTGTAAAAACACAAACTCACCCTGACAGTGGGTTCCATCATTTGGGATGAAGAGATCCATGTTGTTAGAAGGGCTGTAGCCATCCAAGCAGGTACAATAGTAGCTGCCATATGTGTTGTGGCAAGTGGTGTGTGACCCACAGATCTTACTGGCTCCTATCTGACACTCATCTTTGTCTGGAAGAAAAAACACAGAAAACCAGTGAAATCATTTATGTACTTTTACTGTCCTACTGATTTATTTTCAGTCCCCTTTTCATCTAGCAGTACCTAGGTAGTAGGTTCACATTTTTGCTTTTAAATTTAAATGATGATAATGCAACACCAGTGATCCCCATAAGATAAGATAAGATAAGATAAGATAAGATAAGATAAGATAAGATAAGATAAGATAAGATAGACTTTGTTAATCCCACAAGGGGAAATTGTTTATACTTTCTAAACTAATGACAGACCACTAGTCTCAGCTGTTTGGTGCAAATCAACAAATATTCACATGCTAATATCTATTTAGGATAGAGTCAGTTGGTCCTGTGCGTCAAACATCAAATGTGTGCTGACGTCCAAGTCTGTATTCTCCAGTGAGTACACTGATGAATTATATTTGATATTGAATTGGATGAGCCAGGTATTTTGTAATTTGGATAAGGAAAAGTCCAACAAACTATTATATAATGGAAACTAACGCTTGTGCTGTGTTCAAACAACAAGCCAAAAATAATAAGATTCCTCTCAGAAGATAGAAACTCTACTCAGTGTGTTTTTGTTTCGAGCAGTGGGGTCACAAGCAGGCACATGTATCTAGTTGTGTTTTCAGTTAGACAAAAAACATTTATTTCTCATAACCTCCGTGTAAACATTTTACACTATTGAGAAAACAGTTGTACAACATAAATTAAAAAAATATTTTAAAAAATATATATAATTATTAATAATCTGTCACAGCACACAATGCAAGTTGGGTTTTGTGCTCGTAATCCTAAGTGTGCTCTTCAGTACAATTACATTTTAATGTTACCTGAAAACAAACAATGAAAGTGCAAGTACTTCTCAGAGCTGCTAGCATGGCTCTACAGTGCTCAGTTGGCCACTTGGAATAGAAACTAGAATGCATAACTTATCACCTTATAAAGTTGATAAGACAAAATGTGTAGTGAGTCATAAATCACATATCGAGCAAATTAAAAATTGTTATAATTTTATCTATCTGATGAATGTATTTCACCAGTTTTTCACCTCTAAATTCTCTACTATATTCACTCTTCAACTCTATCTGTCTGTGGATGGGCTGTAGCAGCTTTTTGCTCCTGGAAGTGAATCTCATGAAGGTGGTGAGAGGGTACAAAACAATAAACGTGGGTGGTGAAACCAACATAATCAACTAAACATCACTAAAAAAAAACCCTCTGTGGTGCTGGAGGTGAACCACATAATCTGACAATGATTATCTCAGTCCACCCTCATCCATTGTTAGAATAAATAATTAATTAGAGCAGCTTTGAAGTATATTGAGTATCCACAATGTAACAGATTTCTAAACATTTATGTCAATGTGTAAATTCAGACTGCGTTTTTCATTGCAAACTATTTCACTCAATAGGAAAAAACAGGCTTATCATCTAAATCAACAAGATAAATAAATGAATACACACACATACATATACATATACATATACATATACATATACATATATTTTCCCCACCTTGACAGAAAGTTCTTCCATTTCCAACAAAGCCATACTTGCAGTTACAAACTTTTCCAGAGCCGTCTGGCTTGTCGTCACATGTGGCGTTAGCGTGGCAGGTCACACACACATCCAGCAGAGTCTGGCCCTCTGCTGGTAAACCTATGAGGAGAGAGGAACATCCACAAGTCGAGGTCTTTTTCTCTCCACTGTTTTCTAATTGTTAGTGACACATAAAGGTGTTAAACACAGATATTATATTCCATAATCATCAATCAGTATTCTCACCTGAAAGCACAAACAGGAGAAAAACCCCAATCATTGTTCTGTGTCTGTCATCCATCCTCTCTGAAAGTCTCCCTGTCGCTCTCCTCACTTCACCAGATGCTCTGTTTCTTCTTCCTCATCTTCATTTTAAATGTTTTTTCATGCTTCCTTCTCATGAAGCATTAAGACCCTGAGCACACTGATAACTGGAAGGGAGAGTGTTAGTGGGTGAGCTGAGGTCACTCTAAGGAATGACTCCTTTTCTCAATGGTCCTCGTGCCTCTGGTGGTTTTTGTGGCTTTGGGTGTCATTCTCTGGCACATTCAGTTACTGCTCCCATTTGCTGATGATACGCTCAGCGCTGACTCGGCTGAACTGCACACTCATGCTGCGGTGGCTGATAACAGCTATATTTGGCCTAACGAACCTGCTCGACACATTGTGTCATTTTGTAACTGCTTGTACGCACTTAACCACATTACTACGATGCTATATGAAAAAAAAAAAAAGCGAAAAAAAGAGTCTTTATTTAGACAGCTGACATCATACAACCTAATGTCAGTGACTGGCACAACTGTTGTGGACAAACTTTTAAAAACAGCAGCTTATCCCACGTTCACTGAGGGTTTCGACTATTTTGGGACTGTATTGTATAACCGGTGTTTAACGTCAATAAAACCAGCATCTTTTTTTGCCCCACCACAGGGTCTGTGGTGGGAGTTAGGAGGGTGTCAGTAATTGTGCCGTGGAAGGGGGAGATAAGTCTGATGAGCTCCTATCTTTCTGCCCAGCAGGGTCCCCACTGGGGTGATGCTGTCACTCAAACCAGTGAGCTTGTGCTTCCCACCGAAGCCTCCTGGACCTGACTGACAAACTGCCATGCAGAAAAGTTGACCCCCAAACACCTCATCCAAACCCCAGATCAACCTGACATCTGGCTGGAACTGGACATTATGCTGTGCAAATAAGTTAGCTAATGGTATTATTTAGATTATTTTGGCACATAGTGTTTATTGCCAATCATTTGATAATAATGGCCTGTTCTTCTGCTACAACAGGTCGAACAGAGTTTGGTTTGATGGAAAGACTCATTTTTTTAGGGAGCTCTCAAGAAAAGAAAAGAGCAACAGAGATCCTGCTGGAGCATCAGAGTCAGACCCAACAGACTAACCACAGACTGTATAGGAATGAACACAGCAACTGGGTGTGGATGTGAAGGTGTAAAAAAAGTACAATACCACCACTGGCCACTAGATGCTGACACTAAAAAACTCTGGCTCCACTTAACTTCAATTAAAAAATGGTCATTTTCAATCATGAAATACTCACCCAATACATTTATTCCACAAGTCATTCTGATGTCATTAATTAAAGTCTTCTCATGGATAGATGGTCCTCTTTACCTTTGCTTGGGTCTTGAAGCACTTTACACCTGCCTATTCACACACACACCAATGCAAACAGAACTACCATGCAAGGTGCTAACTAACATCAGGAGTAACTTAGGGTTCAGTGTGTCTTGCTCAAGGGCACTTCGACATGTGGACAGCCGGGGCTGGGGATCGAATGAAACTGAAGTCAGGTCTCAGTCTATAGTAGAAACACACCAAAAGAAGTATCACTTGTCTGTCCATGGAAATCCCTCCAGCTCACAGTCAGTCTCACCTGTCAACATCAAATATTAAAGAGAGAATAACTCTACGCAACGTTGTAATTTTCACTCAAGAATAACAACATCTGACGACCCTCTGTTGTCTCTGTGAGATACACGGATTGTTTCACTGATCTTCAACCAAATTCATTATACAAGAGCAGCAGTTGTTTTTCCTCATTACGCCCTTCAGAAAATAATTTCTTATGGAAGTGGTGGTATGAAGAAGTATTTTCATGAGGTCCTTAGAAAAAAAAAATCATCCAGGGTTATAGCAACCAGAACTGTTAGATCCTCCCTCAGTCCCTCCCTGTTTAATCCATGTGATAACAAGGATTTGTGCTTTGAAACCACCTGTGAATCACATTTTAATATCAGCCAACACTGCTACTTCATCACCTTTATACCACGATACACTTCTATCTGAATGCACTGCAGAGAGAAGTATTGTGATGAAGGGGAGGGAGTACTGCACCAAGAACTCTGGTGAGATATTTGTTGTTGGTCTTCAGTCTTCACAGAGATCTTAAACTGTCAGGTTGTGTTTAAGTTTCCAAAATCAACAAAAAGTAGTGTTTCACTGAACTAAACAGCATTACACATATATGTTTTTTTAGTTCATATTTTTGGAAAAATAAAGAAAACCAAAGAGAAAGTATTTAGTCTCCTAATTTGATGCTCAAGTATCAAAACCTCTTGATACTCATTCAAAGATCAATTTAAAAACCTTCAGAGAACCTTTCTTGAATAACTCAACTAAGAACAACATTTTATTACAGAAATGTTCTTTATTTGATGTTTGCACCTGATGTTTCAAACCTTCCTGTGTAGTTATCACAAAGTGTTTCCCATTAAATATTACAGGAACATGCACTTCCAATATAAAAATCTCATAATAAACTTTTAAAATGTTACACCTGACAATAATTATCCAAATCCCATTCTGTAAACATACATCAAATAGAAAGCACTACACTGCTCAGCATACATATCCAGTGGGTAGTTTTACTGGATCACACTGGTGGAAGAACACATTTTTTGCTGGTTGATTAGTTTTAATATTCTGTAAAATCGATTACAAATATCTTGTCTACCCAGAGAACTCAGAGGTCTCAGGACTATGTCATGTCCAGATCTTGGCCACAGAAGCTGCTGCGGGTTTGAAACCTGTGACCTCCTGCAGGGTCATAAAATGGTGCAGAAACAGCAGCGTTTCTTTTCACGAGCAGACCCTGTCTCCTCAGGTGGAGGTGCTTCAGGAGCTGAAGGTTCCTCCCTACACTCTGACAGCGAGCCACTGGAGGTGGACAACAGCCTCCCACACACCAGGTCAGCAGCTCTTCCATCCATGATGGACAAGTCTGTGACTGTTTTCTCTCTCAGCGACATGTCCCCATCATCATCATCATCTATCAGCACAAACTCCTTGAGGTAAACCATCCCCACCCCGTGGAGACTGTGGTTCTCTGCAGATTCCTCCAGAGTGTGGGCGTCCACAAAGGTCAGAGTTGAGGTCTCCGTCAGGGTCTCGTGTGGGTCTGTGGAGTTGTCCTCTGGCCCCGAGTAGGCCTGGCTGCTCGAATCCATCATCCATGTGAAGTTCTTGTGGACAGTATCGTCCTTCATGTTGTACTTCAGCTCCTGGGTGTTGGAGATGATGTCTGGGACTGAGGACATCTTGCCTGTACCATCTCGGCTGTTGACCTGGTCTCTCCTGGTGTGAGAACCGTTCTCTAAACCATGACCGTTCCCAGGATACATCTGAAAAGCCACTTTCTGGTAGTCATGGTAGACCTGCACACTGCTGCCCCCTGTTGGGGAGGAGAGGGGGATGCTGGCCGGGTCGCCTTTCCTTTGCTTCTTCATGTATTTTCCTCGTCACTAAGAAAAAACAAAAAAGCTGGAGGTTGATTCTTGACCTTAAAAATTGTACTTTGAAAAGAAACAACTTTTTCCAACAAATGACACTGGAATGGAAAAGAGTAGATTTTGATGGGAAATATATGGAGCTCTGAATATGTACTATTTTATTCATCAACTGCCTCTCTCTTTCTATTATTAATCTAATACTAACAAACCATGCACGACACCATGCATTTTCATTGCCATGACAACAACACTTTGACAAATAATTTTGAATGCCAATAATCTTCCCCCCAATAATAGAAATAAAAATGACTGGCAGAAACACAACAAAGCACTTGAACATATGTACGTTTCTGAAGATTGGATTTCTGGTATTTTACGACCCGAGTCGATTCATCCCAACAAAGTAGGATAAAAAATTAGGCCAATGCAGAAATTTGCAATACTCCCAATGGCCACTAGATGCTGGCTCCAAACAACTACAATTGACTTCAATTCAAACAAGGTCATTTTCAATCATGAAATCTTCAGTCAATTTTTTTTTTTTACAAGTCACAATGAGCCTAAAAATCATTTCATCATAAAGTAGATATTAGGCTTCGAAAAGAGGAAGACTGAGCAATATGGTGAGTTTGATCGACACGTCTGGTCTCCAATGAGAGCATCACTGAACTTGAGTCTCATACACATTGGACAGTGTCCTCAGCTTCAGGGATTAGACCCGCCTCTTCACTCCTCCCTTTAAACCCAAATATGGTAATTTCTGGCTCCAAATAACCAACATGGTGACATTCGAATGTCAAACTCCTGGCTTCACAATGTGAGTCTACACACCAACGGGTCACGTCCCATTAGCTTCGTCTGTTGGATTTACAGTCTGTCTAAAAGCATGTTCACTGCACCTTAGTCACCACAGGTTAGCATGTTAGCAAAACGGTGGCTGGAACAACCAACCAACTATGACATTGCCATCCATGGAGTCATGCTGCGAGTCTGGATTAAAAATTTAAAAAATGTCATTGGTTTCTCAGCTGAATTTTTTTAAAAACAGTATCATAAAAGGGCAGGTAACAAAAATTCAAGCCATCACATACATAAGTGTTGGGTCATAAACCACAGTAATGGGGTTGAACTCCATTCCCCCACAGGACTGAGCCTCATTTCTAATTTTAACCATATCAAAGGTGCAGTCATGTGATGTTTCCGGTCAACAGGAGTGCGGTGAAAGGGAAACAGAGAAAACATTTGTTGACCATGGACACATCATGTGGCAGCACTTTAACACACTTCTCTGAAGTCCAAGTGCACAGACGGGTCAGAATCTGGTCACACAGCAGTGTAGGCTGCTAACATTAATTTAATCAGGTTTTTACTTTAATTCCTCCACCTGTTCTTAAATGCACAATAACAAACAACATACACACTGTAACAGACAATTTCAGCCATATCAGTCCCTCCATTACACATGGTTCTACTGTGCAGTTTCAATATTAATATTATTCCCATGTTTCACTACCACATTAACTGGTGCAGGTAATAGTGAATGTGGAGTTGTTTCATGAAACAACGGTGGACCAGCACGAGAGAACAAGCTGTCACTTAGTAATGGCCTCACTGAATAAATAAATGAAACGGGTACTTTTAAAAGAAGCAAAAAATAACTTGAAATCCCAGAGGATTGGCACTTTGAAGATGGAGACAGATGAATACTTCTAAAGTGCTCTAACCAAGAGAGGAAAGAGTGTGTTTCATGTCTTTCACACACACCCTCACAACCCCCCCACCCCCACCACAGAAACATTTGCAAGTGCTGACTGTATCACCCATCACATCAATTAAACTGAACATCAGGCGGTTTGAAGGGGCATCCTGTATCGTACAAACCCATCAGGACTATGGTGGCAGGAGGTTGGTATATTTCTGAGAAGGTACATCTTAATTCAGCTTCATTCAGTTTTTAAACAACACATATAGACAAGCCACCTGGATATTTACACTATACACAAGACTGAAAGACATCTTCATGAGGAGCATTAAACACACTGCACTCTGTACGGGACGCTTAACAAAGTGACCCTCTTCCACTTGACTGAGTTGTGTGCATGACAGAATCAGGACTCTATAAATGAATAATAACAGCAATGTACACGTTCAGCGTGCAGCACTCCAGCTCCTGGCGGTGACAGAGTGAGAACAGATGAAAAATAGATATGATTTTAAACATTGCATTATGGCTACGGTTAGCACATGGTTGATGACTTCCTTTGTCTCGGACGCCTGGCAACAGCTTTAACTGATGAAGTCAGTGGCATGCAGTCATTTTATAGTTGAGCTTTCTACTTTTGTGGGAAAAAAAATACTACATAAGGTATCTTCTTTTGGCAGAAAAATACTGTTTCATCTGCCTAACATATTATTTAACACTATCTAGAATATTAGGTTAGACACAAGTGCTATAACAAACCTAAATTTTCACAAAAACTCAGGTGAATTCAAATATTTAAAAATGTCTTTACCTGAAGTTTGTCACTGTTGAACTGTTCAAATGAAAATAACATGGCAGAGATGGGATAACCCAGCGTGTTCACTCCCTCTGATCCTCTGTACAGCTGCTGAAACTGATTTCTCCTCCGTGTGACCGCCTATAAACACACATTCTTCTCTCTCTCACACACACACACACACACCCTCCCCTTCATCTTATAAACTACAACTGCTTACAGTGTGTGCAGTCAGGAGACAGCAGTCACAGTGCTCCACTGATTGCAATCACACTTGCAAGGAGGCAGTTTTTTCCTTTTATGTTAGTTTGGTTTGTGCTGAAGTTATTAGCAAGATAACACACTAACAAATACATACACTTTAAACAGAGCTTATGAAGTGTCTGATTGTTGGGTTAGCTGGGAAACAAAACATTACCACATCCAGGATCAACACAATCTCTTTGTGAATCTCACTAAATATCATGGTTTACTATTGTATAATATGACAAAAAAAAAAGAAAAAAAACAGACATAGAGAAATGGTTTGGATGTGCCGAACTATATAACTTAAAAACAATGAGACTTTATTAATCTCCAATGGGAAATTAGGATATCCCAGCAGCATACATTCAGGATAAACTAAGTACCTCTTATGAAAATAATAACACCAATTAAATTTTAAAGATGTGATAAGATGGGGATGCATTTGTGAGCAAATAACTAGCGGAAAAGACTGCATGTATTTATGTAATTACACTAAATTCATGTTTAAGTACAATAAGTACAAGAGCAATTTACAAAGTTAGCTGTTTGCTCCTACTACACAGACATAAGAGGATGGAATCAATCTTCTCAAATAACACTCAGTAAGAAAGTAGGTGTTTGTATTATCCAAAAATATTAAAACACTTTCTTCAATTGTGTTGTCAAAAATCCCCAAATATTTTTTTTCAAATGCCATTCTCAACCATTTCCTCTAAAGGGGATAAGCTAGATGGTCTTCAAGTCTTGCGTGTTCCAGCACCAGGTTATACCTCAAGTCTTCTCCTCCCTTCTTGAACACAAGAAATCATGCAACAAACAATCTCCCTGATTTTGTTCTGAAATGTTGCAGCAGTGCAGGGATGCATGAAAAACCCCTTCTCTCAGTCCCATGCGCTGAATGTGTTCTGATAAATAATACAGGAGGACAGACCTTCACATACATGAAAGCTGCAAACAGGAATGTCGGAGGGATCAAATATTGAAAAGCCGGCCCTCCCTGTAGGGATGATGTCTGCATTAGCCTCGTATAGTCAACGGGTAGACATGGCATCTGACAAAGCGCTCATGTAAAGTAGATCCATGAAACCTGCAGCACAAAGCTCCGATCATAAGCCTGCAAGATCTTTATATTCTAATCATTATTTTTTTCAAAAAACAATTTTAGATACAAACAATTGTTAAGATCACAATTAACAAATGACAGCATCATTTAAATGTGCTCTCAGAAGTCTTTCATGGAAAAGGTGTTTTTATTGTATCTGTGTGCGGCCATGCCTTTACATTTTGATGGACAGAAGTAGTTTACTATATGTTTTTAACTCTAAATGGATTAAAATGTTCCAGTATAATCTGTAGGAAAGAACGTACTTCAGATTTAAGTAGTTAGACAGTATAGGTATACAGTAATAGGTGCAGTAACTGAGGTTACACAATTATAAAATGCATTTATTTCATTATATATTGCAGATCTGGTCTATTTTGAGGTGGTGTTTAATGGTATTATAATAAAAATGTCAGCCCATTTTTCAGCCGTTCTATTAGCAGAATTAAATGTATTTTTATATAGTATTTTTTCATTAGTGTGTAATTACCTCAAAACAGAGTCATGTAAAGAAGATGAACAGCAGTAGTTTGAAAACAGAAAAGACTAATTAACTGTTGCTGGTGCTGGCTAACAATTTAATTTTTTAATTGAGAACCAAATTTTGGAAAAATGAAAAAACCATACTTAATATTTAGCACATGAACAAAATCAGAGCGTGAATAAAAACATGAAAAACAAAGGAATGGGGAAAAAGGGAGAAAACAAAAAGAAATCTGTGTGGTCTTTCCCAGATGAACATCTCTTATGACGACACATATTTTCAGACTGATGCTGCTGTTTTGTTGCTGGACAAATAATATGTCCAGATGATATAAATACAATGTGTTGTATGATAGCTCCACCATGTTGCACGACCTCTGTGATGTTCAGGTGACGCTGCAGAAGGAGAAAACAATGTATCCCACTTGATGTGGCTGTGGCTCAGGGGGCAGTGCAGGTCGTGAGGTTGGTGGTTAGATCCCCAGCTCCTCCAGTCCACTTGATGAAATGCCCTTGAGCAAGACACTGAACCCCAAACTGCTCCCAATGTTAGCTAGCACCTTGCATGTCAGCTGTGTGTGAGTGAGTGTGTGTGTAAACTGAGTGTAGTGTCCTGCAATCAGATTAAACTTCTAGAGTAAAAGTACTTTATATTAGAAGGCGTCCCAGTCGTATACGTTCTTAGGAAAATATTTTTAATTCACATTTTTACAAAATTAACAGTACAATACATTTCTTTCATTGACATATGAGGAAAATGTTGAGTGGTGAGTAGCTGACTACTTAAATACACATGTTGTCCATATTAAAACAAAGGATAAACTGTAGTATTTTGTAGTGTTTTGAAAGAAAGACAAACCTTCTATGTTAATTAGGACCTGGAAATCAGTCCCACTATGTGAGGTATGCTGTGTCCTTGTTGCTCCATGTGAAAGCAAAGGCTCTGGGTAGAAGACTGACTCCCATTATGCTTTGTCTCCCAAAACTTGATGGTCACCTTCCCTGGTATCAGCAGAGGCTCCTTAAACTGGGCAGTGACGTGAACTGGAGCTGTGATGATCTCCACTCCTGAAGGCATAACAGAGACATGAGAAGGTCTGACACTTACATCAATCACTTTTTTCCTCCTGTTAAAAATGATACCTTTATGTTTTTCGATTTCAGCCAAGCAGACGGACAGCATCCAGAGACTCGGTGCTGTCCGAGATCTGAAGCCGAGGAACCAGGCCGGCAGAGAGAGGAGCTGATGGGGGGAGCAGTCAGAGAAGGACCACACACACCGCAGGCCAGTCGTCCTGGGAACTCTGAGCTCTACCTGCTTCACATCTTCAGCTGCCGGCTCCTCTGGTTGGCCTGCAAGCAGAAAGAAACCCTAATGTATGTTATGGTGAGTAGATGAGGTCTAAGTGTGGTAAATGCAGCTCTGTAGCAGAAGACAACGATTCTTATTCTCAGGGTAAAAAGACAAGAAATGTTATAAAATCCCTGCAACACTGCTCACTCTTGTTTTCATTGTCAGCTGAGCATCTACTGGCTCTGTGGAGCTTGTTTCTGGACAGCATCGTCAGGACACTCTCCCATACTGGGCTTCCAGAGCGGGAGGCAGCGAACAGACAGATGTCCACCTCCACCCCCACATCAGTCTGCCGGTACCCCTGGACTTGAACCCGCAGCGTGAATGGACCCTTCTTCAGCTCATCGATTGGCTGGAGGGTTTTCAAACTCTGACGCACACGAACCAGACCTAAAAAAAAAGTGAGTCACAATCACTTCCATGTCACTATCAATTTCTTTATTAACATTTCTTTACTCAACAGCAACATTACTTGGCAACAAGACTTTTTCATTTGTCAGATATTAAAAGAAATGTTTTGATGTACAATACTAGATCTGCAGGAGCTTCACACACAAACACAAATATGTATTGATATGTGCATACATATTGTAAGCAAATTAAGTAAATAATATCCTCAGGTGTTACTGGGACAGATGACTTCCTTGGCAAGATATGTGGTAAACAGATCCCATGTGTCCAAAGAGGCTGATTTTTTATCTATACACATATGTTTGCCACTAAACGCACTGGTCTCACACTCATCATTTGCTGGTGAGTGAAGAGCAGTAACACTCCTTGCAAGCAACACTAACAATATATACTGCCTATTCAAGCACGTCACATCTCCTCCCAGTATTGAGGTGTTACATTTGGTTTCAACTCCTCCTTTTTCACAGTAGGAACACTCTTATGGTCAATCAAGTTTCAGTATTTAGGACATGTACAGTTTCTAACCACTTATTTCAAACACTGGAATCAGGGCATTGGGAATAAACTGAAATATAATGTACATAACATGTTTATTATGTGTACTGAGACATGTAAAACAATCAAACTGTTGCAATCAGCTTAAAATTAAGTTAAGATATTGATATCATCTGGTTTTACTGGACACCTAAAATCTTTTCAGATCCAGTAAACACTGATGCTTCAATGTTCTGCTGAACTGACTGATCCGGTCCTTTGTTCAGGCAGAAGCCAGATTTTTGAGTGTAGCTTTTTTAGTTGTAGCTTCATTCCCTAGTTGTAAATTATGTCAAGTATCATGTATTTACTTGTGTATTGTGAATCTATTTCATGAATTGTTGGTTGTGTTTGTGAATTAATGTGATGACATATGACTTACCCCTCTAGAGATTAAAGGGATAGAAAACCCATGATCAAAATACAGTTTACACAGATCATGATATAAACAAATGATTTATGGAAATGTTTTTTAAATAAAGTGCTTCACCATCTCTGAAAGTGAGAATTCCCATGTCAGGGAGGTTGTCATTTTGAATCTGACATATGCCAGAGCACTTTCTCTGACATTGCTCTGACATCATATAGGTTCAACATGTGGAAACTACACATAGTGAGTTAGACTCAGATTGTTTAAAGAGATGGACGAAGAAAACGTGGTGTCACCTGCTGTCTTGTGGACTCACAATTTGAAGCAAAATAACCAGCATTTGAGTGTGACAATGTTGGATGTTTGGAGCCAGAAGTTGACCATATTAGACCGTCCATTGAAATGGACAAAGCAAGCGTGACATCACCCATTGGTTTGTAGACTTTGTAAAGCCAGAAGTGACTATATTTGGATATGAAGGGAGGAATGAAGAGGCGGGTCTAACCCTTGAACCTGAGACCACTGCCCAATGAGCAAGAGACTTAATTTCAGCACTTCTCTCACTGGAGATCAAACTAACCACGCTCCTCAATGTTCCTCTTTTTGAAGTCTAACATCTACTTGATGATTTCAGATGGACCACCAGATCACTGATGAGAACAATTAACTTTAGCTCATGACATCAGGATGACTTGTGGCCATCCGGTGTATTACACTTTATTTGTACTTACATGTTGGTCTCATTTGAGCCCCCTTACTTCGTCCATTTCTATAAACAGTCTATGTTTAGCCTTCACCATGGCAGTCCAGTGGTGGCATTAGGACGGCCATAGAAAAATACTCACAACTTTTTCATGAACTGTCAAATACGCCGACAATTACTTCTTATGAGTTCTCAATATTACAGCTATCAACCTCTGTATGTGTGTAGGTTACGTTAACTATCCCTATAATAGAGCTTTCTAATCTAATCTAATCTAATCTAACTGTGCTGACTATGTGTTATGTCCATAGACAGTTTATGGTTATGTCTCACCTGCAGGGCTGAGGCTGAAGTTGTCATCAGTCAACAGCATGAGCAGCAGTCTGCTACAGAGACACTCTGGGAAGCACAGCGGGACGTCTCTGTATTCAGTGTCCGGATAATCCCAACCATACCCTGCCGCACTGCAGAACCTCCTCAGCACAGGAGTGTCCAGCCTCAGAGAGACAGATACACTGATTCAAATATCAATAATGCTGGTCTACACATTTGGGGAAATTATTTGAGAGAAAAGGTGCTAATTCTAACATATTTTTAGTAAATAAATTCGAAAACAGGTGATAATAGGCTGCAACTAACAACTATTTTGATAGTCGATTAATCGACTATTGAGATGATTGGCCAACTAATCAGATTATGAATTATAATTAGAATTACTAAATGGCTCTTATTCCGCTATCATCTTTTTGATATAGCCTGAGTTTTTTTAATTATGTGCTAATTAATAACAAAGATAAGAAAGATAGATATTTCCTACATTGTTTAATCAACTCTGCTGCTAATATCAGCTACTACTGATACAAAAATTTAATAAAAAATGTCCCATTTCTTCTCCAAGGACAGGCATAGTGTTCAGGATTGATATAAACTCTAAATAAATAACAAGGGGATTTTTTTTGCAAACAAAATGCAAGTAGTCATTTCTTTACTTGCTGCTGAATACTAGTGTGCAACTCTGAGCAGAAATATGAAGGGGGATGACTGATTTCTTTGTGACTATTTTTATTGTGGTCAATTGGCAACAATGTCGACTAATCGTTGCACCCCTAGGTGATAAAGGTGCTGGTTGGCTAAGGTTTTCAACACATGAAACATGAAAAAAGTAATGTTATTAATACCAAAACAAAGACAAATTTAGGATTGGTGTGGCACCATTCTCATTGGTATACCACATTTTGCCATAATCACACACTCTCCTAATAATGACTTATTTTGATGCAATTTCGACCTGAACCTGTATCTTTGAAGCTAAAACCAATTAACACTCAGGAATTAATTTTCCTTTATTAGTGACCAAATCCTGGTAAAACGAACACTAACACTTTGTATTGTGTCTTGATATTTTATGTATTTATTTCGGGGTTTGGCAAAGACAAATTTCTGTTACTTGTGACAGATAATTAAGGCTATCTATGTATCTATCTATCATGAGAGCAGACCGTGCTCACCTGCAGTTGAGGACCGTGTAAACAGCTTCACGCTTCCTCGTGGCCTGTGTTGTGTACATACATCCTGTTCTCCGGGTCAGAGCTCTCCTCAAATACTTCAAGTACAGATACACCAAACCTGGAAGTTTGTCACTGTGGAGGACGTTTGTTTTCAACACCTGGTGAGCGCGGTAAATATAAACATAGAACACATACACAGAACATACAGAGAGGGAGGCAACAATATAACCCTGCAAGTTCCTCATTGTAGTTAAGATACATTTACACACTGAGTTTAGCAACACTGCTATTCAACATATCCAACCGACTCACTCAGAGGTACGGCGAGCGCGCTGGGCCAAACCAAACGCCTTTGATTATTTCATGAAACCACACTGCCAGACAAACAAGTGACGTCCTTAAAAACTCTTTATTCCTTTACAACATCGCGTATTAAAGAATTAATTTACATTTTTCTGAGTATAAATCCCAAAAGTTTTACTGTTCATTTGCATCTGAAATAAATTTTAGTAAAGTGTAAAAACACTTGTTTTGATAAGTCATTTTTGAAAAGAGTAAATCATTTAGTAATTTATTCAAAAATATCTATTCAAAACAAAGTGGGAGTAACCATTTGCTGCAGGCTGTTAGCAAATGTATGAATGTAGAATAAGCAATGACAACATTCATGTTGAGGCTGACGGGGACATTCTGTGTGTCAGAGACAGGTTGTTCAGAGGGGTTCCTGAGGTGATGGAGATGTTCTCCTGACAGCAGGCTGCGTGGTCCCATTTTCACTCTTCATCCAAACAGAAGCAGCAGCACTATGCAGACTGAGTTCACTGCAATCAGTGGCACTACAGGGAAAAATAATAGAGGAACAGAGTGTCACTGTAAGCTTCTTCTGTCTACCATCTTTAAAGAAACTGTGTGTATATGTAACTGAGTGGACATCTACCTCTCATCACTGTCCTCACAGACCGAATGAGGTTCATCAGCTGCACTTTGACTCCTGGTTCATCACCAAATCCTCCCACACTTTGGTCCACTCCCCAGCCGACTGGACATGGATAAAACGCAGACAAAAAAATAAATTGTATTATTTTCACTTTGGTAAATACTGCTATCTTTGGTGTGGGTATTACTCACTCGTTTTGATCATTAAGTTGTAAACAAAGCTTTTAAAAGTAAGAAACTGTATCAATACTCAGCACAGGTATTAGCTAACCCAACTTCGATTTAAATAATGAAATGATAATGACACACACACAGTTTAAACCACAGTTACTTACTTTTACTGAGAAATCTTTCTTCGTGTAGTACAGCCACAGCATTGATGCATAGGATTGCTGCTTGAATTAGAGAATACAAGGTAAATGCCATGTTGTCTCTAGGAGTAGCTAGCTAGCTAGCTGCTGCCGACACTATTTACCTCTGACGTAGCCTACGGATGCCGCAGAAGGACAATCTTAATACAGCGCCTTGCCATTCGCGTGTGGTATACACATAATTCAGGAAGAAGTACCGAGCACTTTTACTTACATAAATCCTTTAATTACAAAGCAAAGGGTCGATAACCTTTCTGAAATCAATAACATATAAGTTTTTGTTTTTTCTTTTATGTATACACTGCAATTATCAATTATTGCAGTATCTGTATATATACTGTGGCATTAATCCCAATGATACATTTTAGTTTTTATCATTACTATTATAATTTTTAAAATTATTTCTTATTTAGTATACTTTCATGTAATCGTTTACATCCTGTAGAGTGCATATTATATTACTTTAAGTTTATATATCTTATTTGTTTTCTTCCTTGTGTATTACCTTCACCTGCTGCTGTAACAAAAGAATTTCCCAGCCTTGGATCAATAAAGTACATTCATCCATCATACAGTCTATAAGTAAAAGTGCACAACATGCAGAATGTTCCCTCAAAACATCCTATTGCATTATATTTTTATATGATCCAAACTGATGCACTAACAGTTTTTGTCCTAAGCTTTTTGTAGATATGTGGATAATTTGAACTGTTTGCCTCCAGTATTCAGTCCCATAAAACAAAAACATTCAAGTGTACCTCCACTTTTTTCAATACATCACCAAAAGTAAACAACACTCTCCAAGGCTGGTGAAGAGGTGAAGATGTTCCACCACAGACATGTAAACATAACTTTGGAAAATGATTATGGTGCAAGCTCTGAACTAAACAGTTTAGCTTGCAGATTGATGTGGATCTGGATATCTGCACTTAATAAACACAATAAGCCAAGTCATGAGAATAAAAATCTTTATTAGTGTTTTATGAAGTCTGCATAATATGCCACACGCCTGAGAAGCTTATGGTCAGAAAAAAAAAAGAACTGCTCTATCAATACCGCCCTCTACTGGTAAAACAACTGCGACATCTACTGTACTGACTGCTTTGCAAAAAGATTACTGTTAAATACACACATACTGTACTACTGTTATGTATATGCATGTCTGGTCCACGTCAGTTTTTGTAATGTATTTTTTTTTTCACATTCATATGTTGTAGGCCAAAGATAAAAACAATGTAACACTGGACCCTAACACATGGTTCAGTTCCCCAAATCCAAACTTCACTAGGTGCACTTAAAGTACAATCACTAGTGCC
>OOFC01002861.1:0-14931 GCA_900323345.1 Pseudochromis fuscus | reverse complement strand
AGTCAAAGTCATTTTTCTTCCCTTTTGTGTGGCCCACACACACACACACACACACACACACACACACACACACACACACACACAGAGTGATTGTCTGGAAAGCAGATTGAGCCTCACTGCTCTTCTTCTTTTACTCCTTATGCTCGTCTTCAGTAATTAAATACTGTGTGGCTGCAGAGTGCACAGCCAAAGTGAAGCCAGAACTTCCAGGGTTCGTTCCAGCACTAAAAAAAACACTCATTTAAGACTCCAATACAGTTTGTAGTTACTCTAATAACTAAAATACATGTTTGGAGCAGCACAGGCTTCCTCAGCAGAAGGATAATGTTGTAGAGACGGGACTTATTTTTATATAAATGAACATTTGTTACATTCGTAGAGATGGGAGTTTGGATTTTGAACATGGTTGTGTGCAACCAGAAGTGACCATATTTGGATATAGAGGAGTAGGGAGGCGGGTCTGACCTTTGAACTCGATAAGAGGTGATAAGAAGAGGTGACTTCAGCTAATGGTACTGGAAGGACTTGTGGAAAACATGTATTGACTGTTTAATGATTGGAAAAAGATGATTTTTGAAGTGGCCATTGATGGTACTGCACCTTGTACCCAGTGGCTACATCCATCTTTTATGTCTAGTCTTTCATACACAGTTCAAGCCAAATGAGTTCTGGAGTCTGTGACGACGTTCCTGTGCTGGTGCAGCAGTAGCATCAATAAGTAACAACTGGCCAATCAGAGCTGAGGAGGGGAGGGACCACAGAGCATGTGTGGTAAAGCACATGCTGAGTGCGTTTACTCTCATTGCCTGAAGAGGGCGACAGATGCACACTTTCCACATATTCCACATATTTCTGATTATTAGCAATGAACACTCAGTCACACGGATTCAATCTGTGGATGAGTCGTTGGCTCTCGTCCAGTGAATTAGACATAAAAATATAGAGCTATTTTACATTTTTATTATTACAAATGTATTTTTTTTTAACTTAGCTCTTTGCTAGTATTCTTTAGTGTAGTAGTCTACATTCTGTAGAGTGTATATTATATTACTCTAAGGTTGTAAGTTGAATTGTTGTCTGTGTATTATTATAACCTGCTGCTGTGGCGAAAGAATTTCCCAACTTGGGATCAATAAAGTACCTCTACCAATCTAGCTATTGATTTATTGATCTATCTACCGTATTTCCAGACTATTGAGTGCTCCTGTCTATAAGCCGCTATTGAATTTATTCCAACAGTTTCATGTGGTCCACTCTGACCGGGTCTGATGTGACGACGCTAAATGTATCAGCGGCACGGAGCTTGCTAGCTTGTAAAAACCTAACAAGCTTCGTGCCAATGATACATGAGCCAAACCGGGTTCAAAGAGTCAGAAAAAAGTAGCGGCTTATAGTCCAGAAAATACGGTAATTATCCATATGTACAAGGTAAAATGACTACACACAACTTTATAAAGTTTTGTGGATATGTGTAAAACTGAGCTGAAATCATAAAGTAGTGCTGCTGCTGCCAGGCTGGGAAATGGGTTTTTCTACAGCCAGAAAAAAAAAAACTACCAGTACCAAATATGGTTTCCACAACAATAGGAAATAAGTAAGACTTATTCATACATTGGCTATACAATTAAATTGGGTAGAGCTTCCCCTCTTCAGTGGTTAAAAGTTCAGAGAATGAATGAAAAATGATGAAAAGCAATAAATAAAACAACCAGTGAAATGCAAATCACTAAAACATTCACGGAAATCCACTATTCAGACACTTTGCACACACATACTTATTGCACAGGATTAGTGGACAGTGTGGACATCTTAATTTTTGTCAGGGCCGACGTACTACAACCAACAACCAGCCCAGCAGCAATGGCTCAATCAGGCTCAGTACAACTCATTACAACAAGCTATCATAGCTCAAAATGTGGTTCACCAAGTTTACAATCTCAACAACATGAAGACACAGGGCGCTATCCAATCAAAGTGGAATATCAATAATAGTAAACTCCAAATTTAGTGCACAAGGGACGACATGAATTTATTGCTGGTGATCAATATCAAGAGTTTGAATTGCGATCCACTGCAGAAAATGGATGGCAATGCATAGTGACAACGAAACGGGAGGAAGAGTGAGAGATGATGGGAGTGA
The DNA here is from genome assembly GCA_900323345.1 of Pseudochromis fuscus. Lineage (NCBI taxonomy): Eukaryota > Metazoa > Chordata > Actinopteri > Pseudochromidae > Pseudochromis > Pseudochromis fuscus. The sequence goes on along the minus strand of OOFC01002861.1, from coordinate 12,791 downwards.
AGAGACCAGAGGGAGGGAAAGAGAAAGAGAGAGGAGGAGGAGGAGGAGGAGGAGGAGGAAGAGAGGAAGAAAGGAAAAATGGTCCTGTCCCCCGGTTTGGGTTAGAAACACTTATAACTCAGGACCATAGATTATGACAGTCCAATCTTCTGGGCTGCTGCCTGAAAAATAACCACAAGCAGCCAGCTGCCACACACACAAACACACACACACACATGCAGAGGGAGATGGGGATAAAGTGGAGTCGAGAAATGGAGGGCCAGACGAAAGAGAAAAAGTGTGAGGCAATGGAAATGAAAGAAGGATATGGATGTATGCAGAAAAGGTTGAAGTGAAAAGAAAGCAGAACTGTAAGCGGGATGGATGAGAGCATAAAGGGCAGAGGAAGTCTGAGTGTGATAGGAGGGTTTGTGGAGGAAGCAGATGGAAAAATAATGATAGAAAATAATAAAAGGAGCAGAAGCGGAGAACAAACAGAAAAGGAGGGTTACTCCAAGTTAAAGCCGCAATCTCGCTCTGCGGCGTACAGCGACATATTTCAAAATATTGTTGCCCCCAGCATGTGACCGAAGCATTTTCATTTATTTATTTTATTCCACGTAACCCCTGCGCTATCTCATTGAGATTAAAAATCTCTTTTGCGAGACAGACCTGGACACCGGGGCAGCAAAACACCTTAAACAACAACAACTTCAGACATACAAAGTAGATCTAAGGAGTCCAGCAAGAGAGGGTGCAGACACTCACATAAAACTACATTTTAACTTTAAAATTACTATAGAAAGAATCCTTATACCATGTACATCAAACTGTAGGGATAAACTGCAATATAAAATTGTTATGTACATTTCATATGGACCAGTTTAAGTGGTAAAAGAAAAAAAAAGTCACTTTTACTGCTTTTACTTTCAACCTTTGAGAAAGATGTTTAGTTGACTATGTGAAATATGCGTATCCACCATTGTATGAATTCTTGTCTATTGTTAAAAGTTAAGTTTGGGCACAAAGCATCATAAAAGCAATGCTGAAAAGAGTCAGGGTCAGAGGATTACAAAGGAGACCGTACATTTTTATTATTTTGAATTTGACATTGTTCAGTTCATAAAAGTGACCTCCACCTTGACTAAGTTTCTGAATGTTTGGTAAAAAGAAATATTCAATATCTGTCCTCCACAAAATAAATGACTTATCAATGTGGTCCCCGAACAAAGACTGCATATAAAAGATGGATGTAGCCACCAGGTCTCAAAAGTGAAGCTAAAAAGAAAAAAGGTGTGCTACCACTGATGACCACTAGATGCTGGCTTTAAAAAAACTCCAGTCGTCTTCAATTCAAAAATTATCATTTTCAATCTTGAATACTCCATAACTGTTGTCCAAAGGTTATTCTGATGTTATTAGATAAAGTCAACTCTTCTTCTCAGTGATCTGATGGTCCATCTGAAAACCAGATATTAGGCTTCGAATAGCAGATTTTTTAGGGGCAGGGTTAGTTTGATTGACAGGTCAGGTCTTCAATGATTTACAGGTGCTTTGAAGGCTCATTCACCCGTTCAGGAAGTGTGGTGGCCCCCCACCTCACTCCCTTCACATCCAAATATGGTCATTTCTGGCTCCAAAAAAAAACCGATGACATTCAAAAGCGAAGCTCCTGGTGAGCCCACAAACCAATGCGTGACATCATGGTGACTATGTCCATCTCTAATATACAGTCTGTGTACCCTATCTACAGTAAATATTAGAATAAACAGCATGGCCCATTGTCCCTCTTGAATTTTATTGATATTTTTTATCTTTAGTATATAATTATCACACTATATGCTGATGACACACCAATTTCTATTCACAATAAAAACCCATTACAACAAATTCTAAAATACGGCAGGACACTAATAGTATCAGGACAGTAACATTACTGTATTATATTATGATACAAGGGTTTTTTCCTCTTTTTTTTTCTTCAACAGGCTTTTTAAGAGGCTGTGTTTTTGATGTAAAGTAGTTCCACTGAACACTCTTCATAGCCAGGCCTTGAATCATCCAGCATCAACAGGAAATTGTTTTTTGGAAAGTAAGGTTACCACTAAATTTTCTAAAATACAGCGTGAGGTGCTCAAATGAAATTTCAGTTCAGGCCATTCACATCAAGGTTTTAACCATTAGACACATTTTAGTTTGGTACTGTGGCTCAGCTCGAGTGCTGCTTTCAGGCAAATCAAACAAAGATTTTACACAGTGTCTCCAGCTCGAAAACATCCTGAAAGCACTTGAATTTTTTCTTCTTCTATTTTACGGTATTTTTTGTCTCCCTAGTTGTAAGAGTTATTTCTTTTTCACAGTGCAGGAACAAAACATGAACTGTCTCAATAACATAAAGCTCTAAATATAAAATTAGACTTTATGTTGCCACACAAATGAGTTTAGTAAGTGTAGGTGTTAACCTGCATGAATATCATTATTTAACTTTTACAAGAAGAAAATAATGTTCTGTGGAAAAATAATAACTCTGTTAGAATATATAATACAATTATACAAACATGATTTAATCACAAACAGCTTTTGATTGATGGAAGTGTAGGATATCAGTGAAATTATGTTTAACTTATTTACTTTGTTTTTAAATGCATTGTCCTATAATATGTGATAGCTGGTGACTCAGGAAGAAACTATTTATATCCACTTGTGATTATATTAACCTGTGATTATATTAAATATGTAAAAAAGAAGTTTTCACACTTTACTTCAAACAACAATGTCAGATGTGCGTGGAGCGATGTGAAGGTTGTAACTATACTTAAATCAATATATGAATCCAAGATAAATTACACATTTATTTTTTGGGACTCTTCATAATCTTAGCTCCAAATATTTGCATAACAGCAGTGGATGAAAATATGAGTTAATTTGCATTTTCTTTCAAAACTTGATTAAAGTCCATCCACCCACACGTGGCATTTATTATTTACACATTATGTCTGCTTTGTTTAATTTTGCTGCGATTGCCAGGCAACCAACAGAGACTGCAGGGAGTCAGAAAAATCCAGTAACTCTAGAAACATATAATTTATATTTTTTTAGAATTATTTATTTGACTAAACATATAAGATATATTAGGACAATTACAGAGATTTACCGGTGTCAACCATCAGGATTTGGTCAATGTGGAAATCTAAAAAAATGTAATACCTCAGACGGCCACTAGGTGTTGGCTCCAGAAAACTCTTTCTCTGATTGACTTCAATTCAAAATACATTCTTCTTATAAGTCATTCTGTTGTCATTTGCTAAAGTCAGTTATTCTCATTAGTGATCTGGGGGTTCATCATAAACTAGATATTAATCTTCAAGAAGAGGAGTATTTAGGGGTGTGGTTAGTTTGATTGACAGGCCTGGTGTCCAATGAGACTACACCTGAACTCGAATCTCATTTACCCCTTTTCCACCAAACAGAACCAGGTGCTAGTTCGGTGCTGGTGCTTAGTTGGTTCAGTGCTGTTCGGTTCGGTACCAGTTTGTTTTTCCATTGGTGAGGAGCCATCATTGTATATGTTTATCCAGCGCCACCCTCTGGTCCCTATAGTCTTTTTCATGGAGCATTCAATTGTGGCCACAACATGGCTATAACACATGCATAAAATACTAATTCATAAATACTCATACGAAATAGGTATAGTGTGCGCACGAAATACTACTTTGTGGCGACAAAGTGGGTATAGTATCATTCCTGGACAGCTGGGTGAGCAAAACGAATGCACCTTCTCTACGGTCTAAGGGGCTAAAGCTACATGATGAACAGGGTAGTATGATTGAATATAATTGTAGGCTAGGAATACATATTACTTGTTGTTCACGATAACTCCGCCCCCAGCCCCTTACATACTCTGGCTCAGTAAAGACGTGTTGCACTGGAACCAGCTCAGTGGAAAAGGAATAATTCACATTAGGTAACGTCCTCGGGTTCAAGTGTCAGACCCTCCTCCTCCCTCCTCTCTTAATATCCAAATCTCAAACCACCAACGTGGTGATGTTCAAATTCTCCTGGCTTTAAAATGCAAGTCTGCAAACCAAAGTGTGACATCACATCAGTTTCATCCTCTCTATACACAGTCTATGGTTTCTCTAAACAATGTTAAAGTATCACGAAGAAGGCTCAAAACTCTCTAATTTTACACAAAGTATTTCCATAATGTCTGGTCGTCTTCAGACCGATTGAAAAATACTGTAAATAAAAACCCGAGTGGAGTTACTTAGGGTATGAAAACATTATTCCTGCTTAAAAAGAGAAAGTCAGAACAGCAAAGTGCTCTTGTACTGATGGAATTGGAGCATCACACTAAATCGACTGGGGCTACAATCAAGTAATACCACATCCCTCAGTGTCTTTTTACTCTGCCTTTGTTTGTTTGTTTGTTTGTGCTGGCCCACGGCCATTATAGGGCCTTTCATGTAAAAACCTTTAGCATCCAGACAGACAAGGACTGGTATCGGTCTTCTCGTCTGACTCAAAAGAAGCATTTCCCAGATGTCATATTACACATAAACACTGTCATCATGTGTGAAGCTACTGTCAGATTATAATTAAAAAGTTAGTTTTAAGGCTTCAGCTCCTCCAGGCTTCAGCTGCACACATGAGACTTTCATTTCATTTGCTACAGGCGGTCCATCATCTCTGCGATACGCTGACCGGTCTGTGGTTACACCCGAGAAAAAGCCAGAAGATAATATAACGTATTATAATATATTGTTAAATATATCTATATTACTTGATAACATTGACAGTTTTAATAGTTTGGGGAAGTTCAGATTACCTTCACTAAATAATTCTCCATGCTTAAAAAAATTACACTACAACCGACATGTAATTTCAGAATTGTTTAAAAGTTCATTTCCAATTTTCCTCCGTTTAAAAGTCAAACTCAGGATGGAGCAATGTCTTCTTCAAGTCGAATCTAAGGTAATTAGAAATATGAAAGGGAGGAAAATGGCGAGAAATAAGTTGAGAAGACTGAAACTGAGATAAAGAGCGAGAGGAAAAGGGAGAGTAGGAGTTGATGAGAGGGTAGAAAGAGCAAAGACGGAGGAAAAGGGAGGGTCGGAAAAGATGAAGAGGGGAGGAATAGTTAAGAGTAATAGAGGTGAGAGGCCAGAAGATAAGAGAATGGACAAAATGTGGCAAAGGAGAGATATACAGCGGCACGACTGTGAGAGGTGTGTAGGAAGGAGCCGGCGGAGCTCATTACTGCTTATCTCAGTGGTAGGGGAAATAGACTGTGTGTGTGTGTGTGTGTGTGTGTCACTCAAACACACACTCAATTTACATTTCAGCTCACCTCACGGCCATTAATATAAGATGAATCGTGGAATTTGATGAAGTGGGTGTGGTATCTGGGGTCTGCTTCCAAACTATGCCCGGCGTGCACTTAGCGGGCGACTCACGAGCTCGCCCTGCATGAAAATGGAGACGAGGATTTTGTCGCGAGGAGCCCCCAAACATTTCAATTCAAGTGCGGTGCTCTTTCGCCGATCCCTCCATCTCGTCTTCGCTCCCTCTACCTCTCTGCACTTTGCCATCAATCTCCGACCCTCCCTCCCCTCCCCCCCCCCACTCTTCATTCAGCCGCTCTCACTCCATCTCGCCATCCCTCCATCTCGGCCCTCATCAATCTACTGTCTCGCTATAGACCACACTCATGACGCTGAACTTCTCAACTCTTCCTCTCGCCCCTAACTACCCCCTTCTCTCGCCCTCTTTCGTCGTCCCCTGCCCCGAGCTGCTCCCTCCATCAATCATGCATCCAACTCACGCGCTGCCAGTCTGGACCTCTCTCTCCCCTCCGCCCACCCACTCAAGACATTAATCTCTATCAGCTGTCTACACTCAGTAAGCTAGACAAGAGGCAGGCTACTCTCCGTGCTCTCTGGCTTTTGTCCTCGTGTTTTCTGTCTCCCCTCTCTTTTTCTTATTTCTCTCTTCGCAACTTCGGCGCTGACCCCGTAATTTGGTGCCTGCTCCACCTGTGTAATGGTATTCATTTGATGGAGCCACCCACTCGTCCTCCCTCTAATTTTACATCCTGTTACTCTACTATTTGTAACCTCTCCCCCCCGTCTTTCTCTTTCTGCTTCTTTTGCCGGTGTCGCCTCTGTTATTTCCTTCCATCCAACACTGTATTCTGGCTGCTGCAGTCATTTTGAAGATCTTTGGGATGGCTGAACTGGATTTTAAATTTTACTTGGTGTAGGTGGCATCAATAGCCAGAATATGAAGCTTGGGCTGTATATATAGAATGGACAAGGCTAACAGGAAGTGGGTGCATTTTGAAGCCAGGAACGTTGCCATGTTGGTTGTTTGGACGCAGTGGGGGCCATTTTTTGGACATGATGGGAGGAGTGAGGAGGCGGGTCTGACCCATGAACCTGAGGACACTGCCCAATGTGTATGAGGGTTAACCCTGTCAATCAAACAGTGCTCCCAAGTCTTCCTTTTTCAGAAGCCTTGTATCTACCGTATTTTCCGGACTATAAGCTGCTACTTTTTTCCGACGCTTTGAACTTAAACACCGGTGTGGCTCATGTATCGGCGGCACGAAGCTCATTGTCTTTTTACAAGCTAGCAAGCTCCGTGCTGCCGATACATTTAGCGTCATCACACACAGACCCGGTCAGAGTGGACCACATGAAACTGTTCAATAGTCCGGAAAATACGGTAGTCATCTTCTATACCTGCTTCTCCACACTTGGGTCGCAGGGGTCTGCTGGAGCCTATCCCAGCTGTCATCAGGCAGGAGGCGGGGTCCACCCTGGACAGGTTGCCAGCCTATCGCAGGGCTAACATATAGACCAGGGGTTGCCAACTCCGGTCCTCGAGGGCCCCTATCTGGCATGTTTTAGATCAGGGGTGTCAAACTCGTGCCATAGAGGGCTGAGACACTGCAGGTTTTCTTTCCAGCTGGTCACTAAAGCAGGTGATTTTAATGATCAACACCTCCTTCAATTTGAGGGAAGGAGCTCATCAGTGAGATCAGCTGCTGGAGAGATGGTTGGAAAGAAAACCTGCAGGGTCTCGGCCTCCATGGCACGAGTTTGACACCCCTGTTTTAGATGTTTCCCTCTTCCAACACACCTGATTCAATTGTTCACCTCATCATCAAGCTCTGCAGAAGTCTGATAACGATCCTGATCATTTGAATCAGGTGTGTTGGGAGAGAGACACATCGAAAACATGCCAGATAGGGGCCCTCGAGGACCAGGATTGGACACCCCTGATATAGACAACCATTCACACTCCCACTCACACCTACGGTCAATTTTAGTTTGATCAATTCACCTAACAAGCATGTCTTTGGACTGTGGGAGGAAACCAGAGTACCCGGAGAGTACCCACCAGGCACAGGGAGGACATGCAAACTCCACACAGAAAGGCCCGAGCCGAGATTCGAACCCTGAACCTTCTTGCTGTGATGCTCTAGTGCTAACCACTGCACCACTGTGCCGCCTGCCTCGTATCAACTCAATGAATAAATGATTTTCAGATGGACCACCTGATCACTGAGAAGAGTCAACTTTACCTCATGACATCACATTGACAAGCCAGCGTCTAGTGACAATCGACATTAATACACTGTTTGCACTCCTGCATTGGCTTCATATTTGACACCTGGTTGCTGCATCCATTTCAATATACAGTCTACGACAGGGCTCTGCAACCCTGGTCCTCCAGAGCCACTATCCTGCATGTTTTAGAGGTTTCACTCTTCCACCACACACATAATGATCAGGATCATTAGCAGGCTTCTGCAGAGCTTGATGATGAGCTGATCATTTGCTGACACATCTAAAACATGCAGGATATAGCGCCCCTCGAGGACCAGGGTTGCAGAGTCCTGGTCTATGATATTAACACACTAAAGTATGAAAAACCTCAGTATGAACCAATGGAAGCTCTAAAACCTGAGTCCTAACATCCCAAAGTGTCAATAATCTGCAGCCAACACCCTGATGGTAGAAGAATGGAGGAATAATTCAGTGTAAGATTATACTGGAGCTGAAGAGTTGAGTTAATCAGCTCGTCAAAGAGGCAGGAGACAAATAATCAGCAGATACTTTGATGAGTGATTTATCATTTAAGTCATTACTGAAGCACAAATTTCAAGTCTCAGATGCTAATGTTGAATATCTCTTGGGTTTTCAAGTGTTGATCAGACAAAACAAGTCATTTAAAACTTTGATAAGCATTTTTAAGTCTGTCATGGAATTCAATTGACCAAATAATCAACTGGGTAATAAAAAAATAAAAAAAACTATTGTAGATTAAGTGACAGTGAGTGAATAAAACCTGCATGTAGCCACACTGACCAGTATTTCTAGATGATACCCTGCAGCATTCTCACTCTTTGATCAGGAAACTGAAGTAGAAAAAGAGTTTTAAGGACTCAAATATTGAGCATGAGGCTGCATGGATTCCACAAGATGTTGGAAATACTCCTTTGAGAGTCTGGTCAATGTTGACATGATTGCAGCACATCATTTCAGCAAACCTCATCCCCGAATTTAGATTCAGTACGCTTCAGATCTGGTGACTGGGGAGCCGCTGAAGTCCTCTGATAACACCCAGTGCCAGACAACTTCAGCTCTGAGACTTGGTGCTGGAAGTAGCCATCAAACCGTGATTGGTTGTTAATAAAAACATTCCCCACGTTGTAGCACCACCTGTTGACACAAGGCAGGTTGGATGAATGGATTCATGTTGTTGAGTCTACCAGCAGCAGCAGAAATGAGATTCATCACACCAGGCTACTCTTCAAGTCTCCAGTTTTGGAGCTCGATGTGGTTTTGTGATGTCATCAGCTCTTCTTCTCAGAGATCTGCTGGTCCATCTGAAAATCATTTCATCATTAAGTAGATATTAGGCTTCAAAAAGAGGAAGATTTTGAGGTGTGGTTGGTTTGATTGACAGGTGGTTTGGAGGCTCATTCACCGGTAAACTCCAGTCACTACACACTGTGCAGTGTCCTCGGGTTCAAGGGTCAGACCCGCCTCCTCACTCCTCCCTTCATTTCCAAATATGGTCGCTTCAGGTTGCAAAAAAAACAAAACAACGCTAGAAAGCCAAACCTGGTTTTCAGGCGACAGTGGCTTCAGTGGGTTGGGAACTGGAGGGTCACCGGTGTGGACTGGTGGCCAGTCCACCTCCAGGGCACTGCTGAGGTGCCCTTGAGCAAGACCCCCCCAACTGCTCTGGGTGTGCAGGATGAATGGCGGCGCCCTCACCCTATGTCCTCTCTACACATGTTACAGGGGTGTGTTTGTAGGGTTTAAATGACATTTCAATGTGTGTGTGTACTGTGTGTAGCATGACAAATAAAGATTTCTTAAAAAAAATAACAATTGTCTGATGAGTCTACAAACCAAGGGGTGACATCACATGAGCTTCATCCATTTCATGTCCATCTGTTGCTGTGGGAAAACCTTCCTCACATCACAGTCAAACGCCCCCTTCACATGCATCTTACTAATGCCGCCGTCCCTGCTTGTGAAACATATTAGCATTTAGCATTAGCACAGACTTGTTTCTGTTGCTTTAACAAAGCAGAGCTGTGATAATTCTGTATGTCATCCACTGATTACAATGTCCCAGTACCACTAGCGTAACATCGTGGGTATAGGCCCCGGTGCAAATATTTTTTTTTGTGCCCTCACCCCTGCCCGAAACACAAGCACACCTCGTGCACACTACATGCACGCACACACACTCAAGAGAGGCTAGGCTAACGGTAAAGGTGATGCTACGTTTTCTCATCAGTTTTTATCCACTTGCTTTTTTTTCTTGCTGAAATGAGAAACAACTCACCTCACGCCGACGCGACTCATCATGACTGAAGGTATCAATGTGATTGGACAAATGATCATTTCCTCCTCCCATACCAGCCACTCAGCATTACCTCACCGACCCGCCCCAAGCTACTCCCTTCACAATAACGGGGCCTGTGGCAATTCTGGACTGCTTTTTCTTTTTCTTCCTTCATGGGCCCCTGACAACGTCTAGGCCCACCGTCCATAATTACACCACTGCCCAGTCCACATATCCTGACCGTGGGGCCTAACTGTCCATGTCTGTCTGCTCTGTGATCCCCGTCTTAAAGCACACAGTCCCATCCTGCTCCTCACCCCCTTCACCTTGTACCTGTAGATGTCGAGCACCAAAGTAAACGCAGGACTCAGAGGAGGATCTCCATTTACTTCCATCAGCAGTGACCTCAGTAGCATTTGACCTCCACACTTCACAGACCTGTCAGTGAGACGTGACAGCGCCGCTACAACGTGGGTGGCTGACCCTCGCAAACACACACACACACACACACACACCTTCCTTCGCTATTATCGCTCTTTCAATCATGGGACGTCACGACATAAACACTCCATACTTCCAAGTATCTATACATACACTTGGATTGAACACACACACACACAGTGGGCTCCAAGGGGACCCAGGGAGACGTACAGGGTCTGCAGGTTCTGGCTCCATCCATCACCACTAAGCCCACCTCTCCATTTCACCACCTTCTATCCATTCATCATTCTCTCCCTCTCTCTTTCTCTCTTACCCTGCCTCCCTCCTCCTCCTCCTCCCCCTCCTCCCCCTGTCATCTCTTCCACCTCTCTCTTTTATGCTCTCCCTCGTCTCTTTCCCTCTAACCTTTAAGCCAACCTCTGCCTTTGAGCACTGTGCTCTCGATCCATCTTCGCCACGTCTCTCCCCTCAGCTTTCCCTCCCAATCTTCTCCATCTCCTAAAATTTCCTCCTGCGTGTTCGTCTGCTTGCTTCACTGTCCTCTCCATTTATCTTTCTCTAAGCCTGCTTCTCATCTTCCATTTCTGAATTTCTCCCTCATTGAGCACTTTCTACCCTTTTCCAGCATGTTGCTTTGAATCTTATTACTTCCCCCTCCCTCCCTCCCTCCCTCCTCGTCTATATCAGCCTTTCTCGCTTATTTCTTGTCTCAGTCCCTCCCTGTTGGAGCCATTGTTGCTTTGTGATGTGTCCCATGATATCAGCCCGGCATCACACAGCATTCAGCTTCTTTGAGATGTATTTAAATCGGGTTACTTGCAGGAGCAACCCTGCATTTCGGTGCAAATCATGTTTCGGTTGTTTCAGGGCTTCAACATTCATTATGAACCTGCCTCCAGCTGCTCATCTTCATCAACCCTGACTTTAATTCAACTAGCGATTTGGATTTGATGTGGATTTAAGTGGGGGGGAATCAATACTGGATCAGGGCTTTCACCTGGATCCTCTCAGTCAATCAGTTTAATGGAGCGAGTATTTAGGAGTGTGTTTTCCATTTGGGAAACACGGCGAATGCACAAACAAGCTTCTGTCATCCTCCCAAAACTTTCACGAGTCCTGCTGGTGTTGTTATGTAGCTCTTTGTGACTGTGTGTGTGTGTGTGTGTGTGTGTGTGTGACATTTAATATCATAGCTCTCCCTGGCATGCTCTTCATTACACTGCACTCAGTCTAATTTCATCGGGGCCTGCAGCCGTTTGAAAACAGGCCAAATTCTGGATGAGAGATGAAGAGAGGAAGACGCAGCAGGAGGAGACGAGGGGAGAGGTGAAACCCAGAATGGATTGTTGATATTAAACAGCAGCTGGTTGGACATGATGCAACTATGTTCGTCCACACACACACATGACATGCTCACGGGCGCATCCACGTCTGCCGCCGCCCACACACTTTTGCATTAATCCAATTCACAGAATTAAAAGCTGAAGGATGTTTCGCTTCTTTACCCCTGTAACCCCCCCCCCTTCCTCATCCTTTCTCTCTTTTCTCTTCGCTCGGCTCTCTCTCTCTTTTCTCCCAGCAAGAAGGATAAGCGCTAAGATTAATTCCCTAGTTTTGCCAGGGTATTTGATAAACAGCCACTTGTCTTTGGGACATAGCTGAGGAGAAATGCATTGAATGAATCTACGCAGAGAGGAGGTGCATGAGAAAGGAGAAAGTACAAGGGGGGGTGAATGGATTTAGGTGAAAATAAATGAAAATTGGAGGCGCAAATGTGAATTATTAGAAGAGGAAAAGTCACAGGACACAGGTGGAGTGAGATGGTAGCAAACCAGGGATCATTGACCATCAGTGGTGTCAGCGTATGACATGCATTTTTACATAGATATTAATGCATATATCCATGTGGTTGTTGTTCATAAGAAATCTCAGTGTCTCAGTGCTACACTCTCCAGGAGGCGTGAACTTCTGCTGCAGACTCACGACACCTGCATCATCAGTTTACCGACGCCGGGACACTGACATTAGCTGCCTCCATTTAATTTCCCCTAAGAGCCTCCTGTACATAATTCCTAACATTATCACTTGTTGTGATTCAAAAGCAGGTTATGGGACTTTCATTTGTCATGGACTGAAAAATAAAAAGTTAACTACCGAGCTGGATGCCTCCCTTCTCTCTATACTGCTGTAAGAACACAACAGTGACTCAGCAAGTGCTGCCAGCAACTCAGCAAGTCTTGAGACGAAGGCACTCGTCAACCTCATGACGTCATCTGTTGGTTTGTGAACTTGCATTTTAAAGCCAGGAGTTTGGTACACTATGTGGGTTTTCTGGAGCCAGAAGTGACCATATTTGGATATGTAGGAAGGAGTGAGGCAGTGGCTCAGTGGGTTGGGACTTGTGTTGGGAACCGGAGGGTCGCCGGTACAAGTCCCAGCCTGGACAAAATATAGAGCATGAACTGGTGGCTGGAGAAGGAGTAGTCCACCTCAGTCCACTG
>OOFC01002856.1:0-11720 GCA_900323345.1 Pseudochromis fuscus | reverse complement strand
GAATATCAATGAATGAGTCCATTTTTTTATCTTTCTTCTTCTCTTCTTATATTACTGCTAGACCAATACTACTTTTACTTCCACTTGCAGTGTTCAATCCACTGAGGCTTTCTCTCAGTTCCCTTAAGCTTCAAAATGTTTTACTTCAGCTTTTTCAGCTCATTATTGGGTTTTACTTTAACTTCACGTTTCTGGTCCACTCTTACTGATTTAATTTTTCCACTGGCTGTACTATATGCTGGCAAAAAGCAACAGCCTAAATTTCCCTCTGGAGTTTGTGAAGACCAAAACCAGACTTAAAAAGTGTGTTCATACTGTATTGGACTTGCATTCATCAGGCAGCAGGAGATACAATCTAAATGGATGAAATATTTATCACATCTAGTTAAAAGTTATTTGTAAGCGCTGTTTGCAGACCTTGTTTCTTCTGCACCTAAGTGACCAACAAATGTTTTTCTACCTGCCATGCTTATGAAGTGTATTGTTTTCTGATATTTAATTGTGCTCTAACTGAAGGATTGTGCACAAAATTAGTGATACTTTTTGTTTATTTTAGTTGTGTTTTCTTTACCATTTTTCCCTCAGTAACTCCCTATGTGTGTAACATACAGACACATACAGAGAGGGAGAGAAGAGCTCACCAGACAGACTGACTGCCTCCCCCCAGCATGGCTGTAATAACCTCCTGGTGTTGGAGCAGACTCTCTGAGAGATATCCTTGAGCCTCACCTCCATCTCTCTAACAGGTCACGCCGAGATCTAGGAGATAGTGAGCTATAGTTAAGGTCCAGATCTGCTATCTAGACTTGAATGATGGAGGAAACCATGTGGCGACATGTTTATTGTCACCCAGATGGTCCACAATGCAGTGGCTTGGTGAGCCACATCCGTCCCTAATATAATTCATGGGGTGGCACCATTGTGGGGGTGACTGATAAGGCCTTCACTTTGCCCTGCACTGGTCACTTGTCTCAAGGAGACTCCAAAGAAACTTCACTCTGTACAAATGGTGGCCAAAATATCTAATCCCACCAAGGGTTGCACTTTAGAGCTAAAACTTGTAGCGAGGTTACAGGGCTGAGAAAGACCATTTATAATAGGAGAATTCTCTCTTTGCCATTTGGCTCGGTGGAAGAATTCTTATTTACAGGGAAAAAGTGATTTCTTGTGAGAAAACAGTGCAGAATTTGTAGAGTAGATGAGAGAGACTAGAATAACTCAGTGAAGGCCAACCCAAAGTGGGACTGGTAGGCAGTCGTGGATGTCCACACAAAATTAGGCCTCCAGAGGCTTTTGCCTTGGCATGTCAAAACATTTTGGCACCTTCATCTTCAAGAATCCCCCCCTCAGCAAAAACAAACAGAGAAAATGTTATTCTTACAAATGATTAAATTGTGGTGTGTTTGGTGACATTTTGATAGCAAAGCACACCATCAAACATGCGTTTCAGCAGGGGGAGCTTAAATGGAACCAAATGCACAGTTTGTCCCAGAAGAGAGTGAACGGGTCATTAATGACTAAGATCAGAGGAGATCAGCTCGGTGCTGTGTTGACTCCTCAAATCTGTTTCTCATCAAACCATTGTGCTTCACATTCTCCAAAGAAATGTTCCCTGACAAGGAAAATGTGTATAACTGCATAAACATATTTAGAAATCTGTTCACTATTATCATAGCCGGTTATCATTCTCTGACGTTATTCAGATGTTGTTATTTCACATTGTTGATGCTCACACATCTATGTTTTCATCACTTTGTAATTTTGTTACATTTTTGGTGCGATTATTGATACAATGAAAGTAGGATTCCCACCACTGGCTTATTGCTGCTGCCTATGAAAGATGACAAATATAAAGTTGCCATTAAAGTCTTTTATTTGGATTTATACATTTACTTCAAAATATAATATAATGTAAAAGACATAAAACATAGAAATAAGCAGTTTGCTTCCCTCCAGTTAAAAATGTTTCTTGTTTTTTATTATTCTTCAGGTTTACAGTAGACCCTGCTGGGTGAATTGGAATTTTATGCCTGAATCCAGGAGGCCACTCATTGTCATCTCCAGCATTACACCTAATAAATATTAATGTGCTCCTTGTATTTCCCTTCAACCTTTCAGAATCACCTTTTGATTGTTTTCGTGCTATTGCTGCATTAACAAATCACACTGAGCAGAAAAAAACAGAAACACCTGTCTGATGCAATGCAATGCAATACACCAGTCCTGCGATGAATCCTTTCCTACTTTAATTGCTTGCGTGTTGACTTACTTCTCTGGCGCTATACTTCATACTGAGCAGTGTTTCTTATAATTTCTTTACTACATTTACACACATGGGTGAGCAAAACAAACTAGTACATCTGGGACGTTGTAGGTCAACAAAGGTGAACAGTGCAAAATTACATGTTGAACCTCCCCAAGCTTAAGTCTGTTATAAAAAAAATAAACCACAACTTTATTTTTCTTAGTTTGTTTCTGTTTCGCTTTGAACAAACAGCAAAGTTCACCTGTGGATTTCTGATTTGAACTTAAAGTGGACAGTGTATGAATATAGTAGTTAAAGTTCATCGTTTTAAATAGCAATGCTGCATCTGAGAAACCAATAGGATTCTACCAAGTACCGTATTTTCCGCACTATAAGGTGCACCTAAAAGCCTCTAATTTTCTCAAAAACCAACAATGCGCCTTATACTGGTTAATTATGGCTACCGTAGTCAGGGGGCATATATTGTGATTGCACTAACGTTTGATTTACCGTAGCGGTATCAGACTGTTTGCTGAATCAGGGAAAAGTTCCCCTCCACGTTTGTGATGCACTAACTACGTGATAAAAAGTTGCTCTACCTGTTGTACCTTGCTGTTGGTAAAAGATAATACTACGTCACTGATGTTACCTCGGAGACAAAATAAAACAGCTGTTCATGTAGCTTTGAACTGTGACAAATGGAGTTGGAAATACATTGTTTTCAACGAAGGCGGTGCAAATACTGGTAAGAGCTATCGGTACGTACGGTACCGTGTTGTGAATGTACTAACTTGTTTGGGAGTGAACGGAGTTGTCAGAACGTTGGTTTGTTTTCTATTAATAAAGTTTGACTGACTGACTTATCTGACTGTTTTGTTGACATTCACTTTAGTGCAGCTTCATCTAGATGGATGATAACACAACCCCAGACACTACAGTAGTTTCTATTCTATGTGCCTTATAATGTGGTGCACCTTATATATGAAAACAATTTTAAAATAGGCCATTCATTGAAGGTGCACCTTATAATCCGATGCGCCTTATAGTGTGGACAATATGGTACACAATATTGTAATGTAGCAGTAGGTGTGGCTAAGAACTGAAGATTTTAGACTGTTTATAAAATGACTGTTAAGAAATAAAGTATTTGTAGTAAATCCCACTGTTACCAAACAACACTGAATTCAGCTCCCCTCTCTTTAGATGCAGCGTAGGTGTAAATACAAAGAACCACAAGACAATACAGATGCATTTACACAAACAAAAACAGTGTTTGTGTACTAAAAATTCATAAGGCATTCATAAGTGGACTTCCAATCTACACCAGCAGCCAGGGCTTATTTTTCAGCAAGACCAATAGTTGGAGTTCTGCCTATCGAAGCAGCATCTTTATTCGGATGGAAAATGAATCCTCAAGGAACATGGCCAGGCGCTTTATTGTGTATGCAGTGTGTGGCCAGGTTCAAATTGGCAATCAATTATCCAATTAAGACTGACAGAAATGCACATCAGGAATTCCAGCCCATCAGTCCAAGCTTCTGATTGGAACACGATTAGAGGGACTTAATTAAACCCTAGGTGCTGGGTGTTTAAACATCATTTGTGCAGCGTCGGAGGGCTTGGAAAATATAAATCTGGACTCTGGATTCTCCACACCTATCCCAGTTATCATCCAGAAAAGACATAAAGAATAAAAAAATAAAAAAACAGTAAAAATGTCCCTTTGGCTCCATCCTATATGTGACCACGTTGGTTATTCAAAGGGGTGCAAGGGCCATGGAATTGTAAAATTAAAATACATGCCCTTGGGAAGATGGGAAGAAAGAGATAAATATTTGTGAAAATTGCACAGTACAATGCAATAACAATAGCCACCATGATATTGTGCCACATTAGTCTTAAAACCATTCCCACGGTTTAACAGGTTCTGAATAATTCAAGGACATCCCATACCACGGAGAGCCGTATAAGTGTGATGTGTAGAATGAAATGCAGCTTGCTTTTGAGATTCTTAGGGGTGTTTTCTTACTTGGCCAAGCTCTCCTTCTCCTGTGTGGTTGTTTAGTGCCTGTATTGATTTCTGAGCTGTTTCTTCCTCCTATGTCAGACAGTGTGAAATGGAAGGCACTGCATTTTAATATTGGGTTGTGAATTAATCATTTTTCCTGATAGCAAAGCTCAGCTCTGTCCCTGTAGGAGAACACCTTATCACAGCAAATAGGATTCAAAGGGAGAGGAGCAGTATAATCCACAGCTAATTGGATGAAATGGCTGTGCTCTCTCCCTCCTTCCAGGGGCTAGCGTCCATGCGGCCCCCTCCACAGGGATCTCGGAGCCACCGAAGAGGTTATTACAGTTTGTCCTAAGGGAGCATTAATACCTTAGCCCTTGTTCAGACATGCAAATAATCTAATTCAAGGTCTAGCTAATTAACAACTTAGCTACAGTAAAGATAAAGAGGCTCAATAATAAGCCTGAGCTTTTTTGTAGGAGGGCAGTGTACCACCTACCTCAGATACACCAATGTCACAAAAACACAGGGGCTGCACTTAGAAATTAGCAAACAACCTTGTATTATAATGAATAAGAGAGCTTTAAGCAAAACAGAGAACAATTAATACTAAAGGCTGATGTGAAATTGGCCACTTCGGGGACTGTATGGAAATTATTTAGGGAGAGTAGTGTATATTTTTTTAGGGGAGCGGGGGAGGGTCTTTAACGATTGGACGTTATCTCTCCAGAGAGCGCATCATTTGTCACTATCCTTTAGCAGCATCCATCTTTACTTTATCCTGCATCTTAACAGAAAGCAGGGCTGAAGCCAGCGCTTAAATAAAATGTGTCAAAATAAGTTAATGTGCGAGATAAAATGCAGCTGACAGGACAGAATTTTTGATTATGATTTCAATTTGGTGGCTATGTTATTATGCCATTACCATATCATAGCTTAAAGTTTCAAATTCATTATAAGTAGCGGCAAAAATTTACTTAATCAACAGTTGTACCTTTAGATGTTATGGGGGGAGAGTGTTGGGATTTTTCAGTTCAATAGGACAGTAACAGAAAGGTGCTTTTACCTGATGTTTACTTCCCTTCTCCACCACAATAATTTAGACACGGTCCCTTACACCAAACCCCAAAAAAATACAGCAAAACTGAAGACAAGTTGCAAAAAAAAAAAGTGATTTCTTCCTTTAATAACCAGTGCAATTTCATATTTATCACATCGCACATCTTTCCTGTTTATTGGGTAAATGTTCACATTGTGTGTTCGCCCTGGCTGTTAACCCCTGGGATTCACATGCTCTCAATATGTAAAGCAATATGCATGTGATGTTTTCAGTGAGCGATCAGATGGATATGTCAACATTTTTTTGACACTTAGCATGCTTAAGTCTAATAAGAGTTTCTCCTTGAGTGGTCATGCAGCATACTATGGGCACTTATTTGAATAGCCTCTGTGGGCTGTTGTTTCATAATAAGCAACAGAAAAATGGAACATGTTTTAAGGCATCTCTGGCTTTTCCAGGGTAAAATGTTAATCCAGCTTTAGCAAGGTTACATGGTCAAGGTTGCCAAATTACCGACAAGCACTAATCACCCTGCCTTGGAGCGAGTCTGGCTCAGAAGCAAACACTGTGCAACATTGCTCCCAGCCCCCGCTGAAATGCCTCGCCACACACTCACAACCACACTCCGCGCCTTTTCCTGTGTATGAAACTGTGATTTACAACATCAATTTACATCTGCCAATACCAAATAACTTTTCCTTAAATACCTTAAATACATAAAGTTTCTGCTCCGATGGCTCCGTGTTCTCCGTCTGAGGTTGTTTAAAACGCAGCGAGCTTATACATCAGACCCCGACAAATACAAAGATCACTGACCTTTAGAAATTACAACATTACCATCAAGAAAGCATCAGCATCAATTAACACGGAAACATTTCAGGCTGGGAAATGTGCACACATCTGTTACTTTGTTTAGACTGTTTGTAAATTGACCATGAAGGAATATGTAGAAATGTGCTCATCCAGAATAACAGGATTGACAATTGGGAACAAACAACAAAAAACCAAAAAAAGGCATCCACACTGACACAGTTAAATAAAATTCAGTCTGATTAGTAACAGATTATTGCTGCTTATCGTACATTTTGTTATGTAAATGTATGCAACATAAAATCTTATCAGAAGCCAAGCTGAAAATGTATGTGTGTGCCTGTGTGTGTGTGTAAATGTGTGCGCAACGTTAAGTTGTTCTCCTCTCATCCGTGGGATAACCATAAGGAAGGTGTTATAATGACCACTTACGTTCACCCTCTAGCAATGTACCTAACGACTGATGAGGTTTGTAATTTCTTCAGCGTGTTGTTAACATACCTAAACCTGCTCATTGCTAAGAATAAGTCTGGTGATAAAGCAACAACGAACACATCCCTGTAATAAGCATTTTATTCCTGGATTCAGTACAGCTCAGTTGTGGCGTAGAAAAGTTATGAAAATACCATCCATGCACAGGGAAGTGTGGTTTATTTTGAGTCAAACCTGGCAACAAATCTCAGTGAGGTGCAAAGTGTCCATTAAAAAGCAGCTGAAAATAGTTCCCATCAAATGCACCAGTTAGCTCTGTTTAAGTAACAGCTGCTAAAACCTGTGGTCAGTCAGGAAACGACAGTCTTTGACGAATTAAGAGATGCAACAAAGCTTTGTTACTTGTTATTACTTAATCAATGTCAAACAATATAAAAGTAAAACTGACTCTCAAGACTCAGTTACACAGTTATTATCATGAATGGAGGCATTTCCAGACTAAATAATATACATAATCTGTGCATAGTAATCAGGGAAGGGTCTTACATCCTTTTATTAAAATAAGTATTATTACAAAGGGTTAATGAAAGTATAGCATAAAATATGGTATACCAAGTGTTAGAGTCCAATCACTCTTTTTAATAGCTTTGTAGCGGCCAGAAAATCAAGTATTCATGAAGATTGAGGAAGATGATCCAGTGAACTTCAATTTAATTGGTGCAAATTAAAACAATCCATCTTTTGCAGCTGTCTATCTATCTGCTATCACCACTTCATTGCTCGTCTTGCACCTTGATTACAATTATCTTTTAATATCAAAACTTGTCAGCAATTTCTCCCCCTTCTGATTTACGTCCCGGCCCAACACAGCGTTGTTCCACTCGTATAATTCATGTTTTAGCGTAATGCAGAGTAAGCCTCCACTGGGCAGACGCAAGATGTATTGACACCATCACCTCATATCTGCTGGGTGCTATGACATATGGCAAACTGTCTTTCTGTAGTACAGGCTGCAATCCTTTCCCCATTCATACCGAAAGCGCATGTTTGCATGCGTGGAGTTTGGTCCCGACGGGCTGCGCTCTGAGCGAAGTGCATCAATTGATTGCAAAATAAATGCATATGCAGACACTATTTTTTGCAGCGTCCAATAATAGTTCCAGGTAATTAGACCGAAAGATGACACTCTGACTTTTAATTTGGGACAAAATGATCTCTCTCGCTCCTCCTTCATCCTCCCCTGCCTCTCACCTGATATGCTGAGCTAAGGCCTTTCCAAAGATGCAGAGCTGGAGTCTTGTTTTATCATAAAATGGGATCTTGCCATTTCCTCGCAACGACTGGAAGTTGAAATGCTCATCTTAAGCGACTTAAGAATTCGTGGATGACACCGGCGGTGGTGCTCTGGGAACGAGCGACATCAATATCTGTTGAGCGAAGAAGAATGGAGAATATTTCTGAGCAAAACAACAACTGAAATATCCATAAAAGGCTGTGGAGATGTGAGAGCACAGGCGGCTTTGTGTTGTGTTGCTCCAGCCAAACTGCTTGAACTTTCAGAGATCAAAGTTAAGTATACCTCTGCACGAGTCTGTGCGGTGCGAGCGAGGCCTGAGTGAGTGTCAGAATAGCCTTCATTAGAAAAAAATTGGTATTCTGTATAACTCTTCCCTTCAAAGTATCAGCAGCAGACTCGTTGTTGCAGCAATAAAATATATCCAAGTCAAGAGTTTCAGCATTTGAAATTGCTGGACATTACGGCAAATGAGCCATGCATGGGCAATAATCAACAAAGAGATGGAGAAAAACTCAGCAAATATACAACTTCATATCAAGATATGTGATCAATGGGAGAAAAACCTTTGCTCTCTAATATTTTATTGCCAATAACTATTCACTTACCAGGGGTAATAGATGCATTATGCAGTTAGGATTTCTCATAAATGAGACAATTAAAAAGGGACTTTAAAAGGGGAGGTAAAATAAAAGGGGAGGTAAAAATAGGGAGGGAAGGTAAAATACACAAGTGTCGATGTATTTGTTGGGAACTCTATCGGAGATATGAGTGTTCCCTTTGCTTTAAAGGAAAAAAAAAAAATCTGTCGGTGCTTTAGGGAATTGTTCAGCCATTTCCACTATGCCCCAAATAAACTTGGATGTTCTCCATCCATCAGGTGACTACATGGAGAGCTGACCTGTCATAAATTCACTCGGTGGGGATGATGACAGGGCCGGAGCCAATCTTCATGAAAGAATAAAAAAATGGCACAAGATTCCCATCCCCCCCCCGTTCCCCAAAGCCCCCGTCCAACCCCAACTCACCCTTTACCCTCACTACTGGAGCACCCTTGTCCCCTATCTTCCTGCCTATCTCTCTGTCTCTGCACCTACCAGGTTTTCTCTCTCTCTCTCTCTCACCCCCTTTTCTCTCCATGGGTAAGCAGGTAATCATGAGCTGTCACAGAAAGGTGACCCATTAATGTGATGGATACGGTGTGAAAAACAAATGGTGTGAAACGTGTGGATTGCTGTCCTTACTGCACCTTGGCCTTTTGTTCTGTCATATCAATATCCACACAGGGCCTCATTACACCGCTGCACTACACAATGAGTGGAGCGCCAGGGTCAAGACTGCGCCACGCTCCCTTTGACTGGCTCCGACTGGGCTTTTCAGCTCAACCTCACCCCAAAGGACTCCCAGGTAAACAGGAAGAGGGGCAGCCTCTGGAGCCGGAGACAGCGCACATCATCCCAGACTAAATAAGCAACCCCCCAGCAGTTCTGTGTCCATCTGGGGCTCTGAGTCTGTTGCTTATATATGTTTACACACAAAACTGACAATAGTCACACAGAGAAATCTTTAGATTTTTAGTTGATGCACCAACCAATCTGTGCCTGTTTTTTCTGTTTATTTTGAATTTCAGCTTTGTACTCAGGGGGGTTAAAGTTTTCATTTCACAGGAGCCTGGACATCACTTATATGTCTTTTTTTTTTTTTTTAAATACAAGGTCAAAAACATTGACTTGAATACATGTTGGTTTCTGTCGATGTTTCACTGTTTTTTTGTTTTTTTTACAGCAAACTTTCCAATTCTTGGCTATAGATCACATTTTTCCCAGACAATGGCAGCTCACATAGAGATAATTGAAACTCTACATTGCCAGACTGTGTGTGAACAGCAGCAAAAGGATCAATAAGTAGGACTTATATGAATGTGTATGGACTTCTAAATTGCTTCAGGCATACTGTAAGATGGGCACTTAGACTTTCAAAGAGCCATACCGCCAGTCAAGGTCAGCAGGGGAAGCAGTGAGGAGCTATCGCAGTCCTGGCCTAACCCTGCACTGTCCATTACACTTCCCCGCTGTCTGGTCAAGCACTTATTAAAGACTGAGGCTAATTCCTCTGCCAGGACCTGTGATCCACCAAGTAACAGCTAATCACCAATTAAGAAATATTATGGATTACAATCAATTGGTTTTATGTGCAGGATTCAGACGTATGGGCTCAGGAGAAAAGCTTCTGAGTTTCTATGAGAGTTTGAAACATCCTGGTACTTGATGATCCATGTAAATCCTCACATTAGACACAAAGCAGCTTCCACGCTTTCAGCCATTTTTTCTTTTCTCTTCTTGAAACAACACAACCTGTGCACAGCTGTGGTTCCTTGTCAGTCGTACAGTCCAAGTGAAATACACTCCTCACATGAGCCAGTACAAGAGATGTCGATACACCCTGCGTGTTTCCCCCGAGGTCTACAGTGGTGGTCTAGTGGACACCTCAGATGAAACGCTGGAGACTCTATTAAGGACAGTGGTTACGGGCCACAGACTAATCTAGTATGACAAACTGGAGGTGTCCTGTTATTTCCAGACCCGGTGATGAATCGAGGGCTGTGGTCCCCCATGCTGTCATGTCAGAGTGGAGCTGAAACAGATTGAGAGGGAGCAGACAGCAGATTGATGTTGCAGGCTTCTTCCCTCTCCTCTAAAACCCACAGAATCAGTCCATTAGCCCTCCTCCCATTTGCCTATTATTTTACACTGGCAGCTGACCCCACGTTCAGATCTGAAACTCACCTAGGGGCTGAACCAAGGAAGTAGCCTTTGGATTTTATTTTTTATCTTATTTCATTTTACAAGTACAGGGTGTCCATAAAGTCCCTTTACAATTAAAAAAAAATATAAATTACAAAGGCATTTGATAAGAGACCTTGATAAAATTTGTTCTCTGTACTCAGTAGTTATTAAAGTTTTTAATCACAGTGCATTTGTGTGTTTCAGGTTGATGAAAGAGGTACTGTTAACCCTTCCCCTGCAATGAGCACCTATTAAAAACATGATTAAAAACTTTGATAACCACTGAGTACATAGAACAAATTTGATTAAGATATCTTATCAATTGTCTTTGTAATATATATCCTTTAAATTGTAATGGGACTTTCTGGTCACCCTGTATATTTTTAATTTTTTTTCAAGCTTTTATTTTGTAACATCACATTTTGTTACAGACAATATCAGTAGTTGTATCAGTAGTCAGTCATTTTTTTTTAGCATTGCATAGATTGGCTTGGCACACAAGACAACAGAAACTCAAACTTTAAAGCAATAACACATTTTTATTATTCATTATATTATTTCCTTTCTTTCCAAGAGTAATATCAGATGTAGTTCTCTCATATCTGTGGAGCATGTGATGCTGGTTAACTTACAGAGAGGTTAGTTACAGGAAGCCACTGCACCCGCCCAGGAAACCACAAGACTTTGGTTTGTGTAAACAAATGAGATATAAGATGCTAATTACTGAGCTTTAGAGACACTGGTTTGCACATTTTATTGCCTTTGGACAGAGTTGAGACAGCTTCCCTCCTCTTTCAGTCTATATTTGGCTGCTAGTGGTAGCTTTGTATTTACTGTTCAGCCATCAACGCAGCATAAATCTGCTATTAAAGGGTTTTCCACAGAAATGTCAAAATATTGATAATGCTTTACTGTCATAAAATTTCACATTCTTCCATTTACATTCATATTATACTGTGGTTCATATATTTATTAGATGTTTGATGTGGTCAGCTGGTTGTCCACTTTCAGCCGTGGGTTAACTACAGCTATCGTTAATGGAAGAAGAAAGACAATGACAGTGCTCCATAGTGGGTCCAGTT
>OOFC01002849.1:26438-46373 GCA_900323345.1 Pseudochromis fuscus | reverse complement strand
TGTGATGAACTCCCAATGAAGGTATTTGCCTTTTAGCTCCTAAATACTCTACTATATCAAATAAGTGCAATATTTGTGTGTTTACTGTTGCTGGGTGTGGTAACTACAGCCTGATGAGAACGGTGAGAGTGAACAGTAACAGAGCAGGTGCGGGACAGAAGATCAGAGCTGCAGTTTGGCTCCTGTTTCACACTCCTCCTGACTCTGTAAATCTTTTGGAGCCTGATTTTGTTGGAGCATGGACTGTATGTGAAGGCTGGGACTAACAACTATCTTGATAGTCGATTAATAACTATTAAAAT
The DNA here is from genome assembly GCA_900323345.1 of Pseudochromis fuscus. NCBI lineage: Eukaryota > Metazoa > Chordata > Actinopteri > Pseudochromidae > Pseudochromis > Pseudochromis fuscus. Next base: position 46,071 of record OOFC01002849.1, on the reverse strand, counting down.
GATTAGTTGACTGATTGGATTATTAATCACATAATTATTAAATGTCTGTTTTTCAGCTATCAGCTTTTAAACTTAGAATTAGATTTAAATTATGTGCTAATTAGTAACAAAGGCCAGAAAGATGACTACTTCAATCAGAAATATATCTTTAAATCTGATTTGATGCTGATATCAGCTACTACTGATACAAACAGGAAATCTGCCTGGGCCGCCGCCATGTTGTTTACTTCCCTCTGAAGGCTATTGCTCATGTACAACTCTTGGCAAACATAGGAGGGAAGGGTGATGCCTCATTCTGTGGAAAGCACGTCTGGTGACAGCAGTCGACGTTTTAATGAGTTGATGACTATTTTTATTATCAACAATGTTGACCAATTGTTGCATTTCTACTGTATATAGAAAAGGACTCCACAATTAGGCCAATGCAGAAGTGTAAAAAGGAGGAATACCCCCAACGGCCACTAGATGCTGGCTCCAAAAAACTCTGATTCCAATAGTAATTCAAAAATTTAATTGAGTTGGTTCTAAAAACCAATATGGCGATGGTCTAATGCCAAACTCCTGGCTTAAAACACGCCTCTCTGAACCAACTGGTGATTTCACGTTAGCTTCATCCAATCTATCCACAGCCTATGGTTGGAGTCAGCCTCTAGTGGTCATCAGTGGAATTGTGACTACATCCATCTTTTCTCTCCAGTCCGTGGTTGCATGAAAACTCTCTGTGTGGCTGTCACTCCAAAACTATTTTATATAATAAACAGCAAATTTCAGCTGCTGTTAACATAAAAATATTCATGGCAAACAGTTTTGAAGAGTCACTTGCTCTCCTGAGTTAGTGGCTGTTTTTAACAAAAACAACTTCCTGCTGTTATTTAATGCCTCACAGCTACTTATCAATAAACTCAGAATAAAGACACAGTTCAAAGTCACACAGTAAGGAGAGGAGGGACGAATGATTAATAAGCAGCCGTGCATATCCTGCCATTTTAGGAGGCGGCCATAATAGGTTATTGACCAACAGTGAAGTGAGAGGGATGTAGCTTGGAAATAATTTATGGTTATAAATAACTCTTCACGTCATCTTCACCTGGTTTAAATTTCACAAAATAAGTGTGACAGAGATTAGAAAATCTTTAAGCCTAATTAGACCATGACACCCTGTGTACACAGTATGTGCTGTGCATAAATATGTCTTTGCATGTATTTGAAGTTCTTAGGAAATATGCAGCAGAGGTGCTTTGAGTACAATGTTATGACTTTTTGCCCTTTTTTTGTTTGAGCTAAAGGAAGACTGTGGCGTTTTGTGTTTGTTCAGACACGGCGAATCAACATTAAAGAGCAGAAAATCACACCGAATTTTAAATAAACCCTCAAATGCAGCTGCTCCATTTTTATTTTTTTATTCCCATCTGTTGGATGATAACTGCGAGTTGGATACGGTCACTGGAGATGTTTAGATGCAAGCCTGCAAAAAAAGTCGAACATAACCTCAGAACATAACCTGCCACTACCGATAAGGCTCCAGATTCACTCAAGATTGTGTGTGTAAAGTCGTGGACTGAAGGATGACATACAAGCAACAGCCTTTTTTAAGGGTCAGTGAATGTGACACGTTGCACTGCTTTGTGGTCTGCCTGGTTTGAGGAAAATAATTCGGGGCTCAAGACAAACATCTTTCCTCTTCCTTGTCACTCCGTGCTCAGCAGTGCAATAACTTTGATGGCTGGGTATTGATGATATCTCGGGGTCTTTATGAGGATGTTCGGTACCTTTGTTATTAAGTGGCATTTTATTGGATTGTGAGTGTTTATCTTGGGGCAATTTTTTTAAGCACACAACAGAAAAAGAAAGCTTTAACAGAGCGATGCTTTCTGCCGTTTTCATTTTATAAATGATTAATGATTATTATTTTTCTGCCAATTGTTGTGATGTGCCAGTCACTTCTTTATTTAAGCCTGGAGTGTCATCACACTACATGATATAACATTTAGTTGGAAGCCAGTGGGTCTTCAGAAGCCAAAGAAAAGTGGATAAAATGGATTTATGTTCAAAGTCGTAGCTCTGCTGTTCATCATTAAGCTTAGTTTAATCTTCATCCAGCTCCAACCATCCCCAAACTGTTGTTTTTCCTTATTAGCTACCAGGTGGATGTGCTGAACAAGGATGTGTGTGTGTGCATGTGTGTATGTTTTGTATCGCCGTATGGTTGGTTCATTCAGAACATGTGCTGCTGCATGTCTCTGTGGACTTGTGAACCTGTGCTACTGCTGTGTCGGGTGGGGTGATGTCTTTTGTTGCTTGTGGCTATTTTTCATCATGTGAGGGCAACAGTGATGTCTTGTCAGTTGCATCAGTGTTAGTGACACATGACCAGCCGTGCACAGCAAAGGAATCCTGCCCCCACCACCACCACCACCACCACCACCACCCCCATGTGGGCTGTGTGCTGTGGAACAGGACGCAGGGATGTGGATGGTGTCCGGTTTGCTCCCTGACTGCTGGGATTTGTTTTGATTTAAGGAAGAAATACTGGAAGCAATTCAGGCCTGTCTTCACATTCTTTACTGTGGCAAATAAAATCAAGTAGTCCCCCACTTGTGAAGGTCGACTTGTGGTCCACTAGTGAGGGAAGTCTCTAACATTGCTTTTTAATACGAAGCCATCATTTACCCCTCTAGTAAATCGGTGTCCTGCTCACCTTTACTGCTCTTTTAATGCCAGAGCTTTTGACATATCACAGCAGGAAAAACACATTTCTAATCACTATTGATGATGTTTCAGGTTTAGTTTCACGGCCCTGGTGTATGACAACAGTGATCACTTCCTGTGACACCTAAAAAGACCTGAGCGTTGCTGCAACTAGTTCCATCTCTGCTTTCACTGTTTGCACTGAGTTAAGGTGTTTTCCATGAAATACAGAACTTATTCCAGTTTAAATGATTTCATTTTAAATGATGTGGTTTGAATCACTCTTTTTCCCTGCAATCATACTGATATGAATATTTTCTATTTAGGGCTTTTCAGACAGTCCAGTATGGAATTGAACAACTACACTTTTGAGTTATTGTCACAACTAAGTCTCAATTTCACTGTGTCTTCATTTCCATTGTTTCTGACTGGAAGGTAGAAATTCAGAAACCAACATTTGTGATGAATAATTTCTTCCTGCTGTCGACAGGAATGCTCAAATTGTTTCACTCTTGAGTTTTCTTTCCGTATTTTTGAAACTGAAACAAAATCACATACTATGGGACTGCAGTGGCTCAGTGGTAGAGCAGCCATCTACCAAGCGGAGGGTCGGTGGTGCAATTCCCACTCCTCCCATTTGCTGTCAGTGTGTCCATGGGCAAGACACTTTACCCATTCGTATGAATGGTTTGGTGGTGGTTGGAGGGGCTGTGGGTGCAGCCACGCCTCCATCAGTCTGCCCCAGGGCAGCTGTGGCTATCATAGCTTACCACCACTGGTATGACTGGGTGTGAACGAATAATGGTCTCTCTAAAGCGCTTTAAGTGTCTAGAAAAGCGCTGTATAAACTCCAACCATTATTACTTGAAATTAGACCACAGTGATTTTTTTTTTTTTTTTTTGAATCTGATATTATTGGCTTTTTTTTTCAAATGTGGTTGACTCTATTTTAAACATTTCTGTGACGTGCTATTTACCAAGAGATGTTACAAAATCTAAAATCTTCCCTTACAGCACTAATTCCACTCTGTCCTCCATCAGGCTGTTTTAGAAGTTATTTACATAAAATCTGCATTATTCATGACCACCTACTCTTAATTTTACTTAATGAATAATGCAAATTTCCTCACACCGCATGTGCAAGATATAACAGAAGTGAGTATATCCAGTGCAATCTTAAATGTCAAACGATTGAAAACATTGTTTCAGCTTTCAGTATTTGCATTATTTTTCAGTTGACAAGCAGATTATTTACCCTTTAAAAAGCAAATAACACTATGTTAAAAAAAACATCAAACGAGAAATAAAAGGAGTATACATGAGATTTTGCAAAACAAAATGAAGTTCACCTGTGATTTCTGAGTTTACTTGCATGAACATAGTTGTAAGAACAGCAGACCTTTCGCTTCCATGTGGACCTGTGGCCAGTCTTCATCATGGCTTATGGTAAATGGTAAATGGAGTACATTTAAATCGTGCTATAGTGGGATCATACCCACAACCTTACGATTCACAGGTACCTGTACACCGGTACACTGTACCACCTGAGCCACAGCCGCCTTTATGTGGAAATGAACTGATTGAAGGATTAAGAAGTCTGATTATCAGACTTTACATTGATGGAAAATGATACTGGAAGAACAGTGACCAACTACAAATGAGTTAAAGCACAATTGCAGCAGTAAACAGGTAGTATATAACGACCCTAGGCTACATATATAAAGGTGGCCAAGATCTCAAAAGTGAAGCTAATGCAGAATGGCAAAAAACTCCAATACCACCGTCAACCACTAGACGCTGGCTCCAGAAACTAAAGTCAACTCTTCTTATTAGTGATTTGGTCTATCTGAGAAAATATTAGAAAACAATATTTGGTCTCAAAGAGGCATATGTTTGGGGCCATGCTTAGCTTGATTGACAGGTCTGTTCTCTAATGATTTACAGGTGATTTGGAGGCTCATCACATTGTGCAGTGTCCTCAGGTTCAAGGGTCAGACCTGTCTCCTCACTCCTCCTCTCATGGTGACTGTATCAATCTCTTGCACACAGTCTCTGAGATTGAGGTAAAGTACTAATCACAGCTCCAGTGGCAGCCGCCCCCAACATGTTGCCATTGGCAGTGCAGACTTTACACTGGAGTTATCAATGGAAATCTAATATAATAATAGTAAGAAGAAGAAGAAGAATTTGCTTACTCTGTGGCATAAAACTGTAAGTTAATTCACTAAAGAACAAGAAAACAAGCCTGATGAATATTAGGAACACATTCCTAGTCACGATGATTTGGTTTGGCTCAGACGGCTTCCAACATGTTTGGCTTGAACTTGGTGATGACAGTGGAGTACGGAGGTGTGAGTGTGATGATAATATGGCGCTGCGTGAGTGCTAAAGGTGTTGTGGAGATAACATTTATTGATGGCACCATGACTGCCTGTGGTTATACCAAAATACTGGCTGACAGGATGACTCCCAGTCTCCCAGAATCTTGGCAGAAGAGAAAAACTCCAGCATGATAACGATCCAAAGCTACACTGCCAAAATCAAGCAAGACTTTCCAAAGAAGACAAAAAAACTAAAAAAAACCCTCTGACCTGGCCAAGTGTGTCGCATGACTTGAATACCACAGAACACCTTTAGGGCATTTTAAAAAGAAAGGTAGAGCAACACAACCCCCCCAGCAAAGAGCAGCTTAAAAAAAGTTGTGTCAAGGATGGTAGAACATGTCTCCAGGAATATGTCCAACACTGGTGTCCTCCCTGCACAGCAGGATTTAGTCTGCATGAAAAATAAAGCTGGACATACAAAGTACTGGCTGAATAAAAGATTCTCTGCACCTTTCATCACTGAGAAGAATCTCAGTGAGGTGGAGACTCACTAAGACACACTAAGGTGCAGACTCTTGTCACAACTGCAAGGCCTGTTTTTTTTATATATTATATCCAAACTTTTAGTTTTGAGTTTTATGTTAGAGTAAACATTGTGCTGGTCAACCTAAAGGTGATACAGTAACTGTATAAAAAGGCTGAAAGGGAGAAGCGGAGGACTAGGCTAACATCATGGTAAGACTGTGTCAAATTTATCTGAACAAAGTAAATGAATATTCTTCTGAAACAGCCATCCTTCAGCGCTTCATCTTGATCGACTGCGGTGCAGACGACCACTGCAGAGGTTCTGTTTGTTCTTGGTAGGCTTTGAGTTTGCTAAAGATTTCTTGCTTATTTGATTTGACTCCTGCCATGACACAGCAACAGGTCCCTTTTGGAAACTGGTCACTCATGACACTTCAATTTGAAAATGTTGCTTGAATGAAATGAAATACTGAGAAAGAGTTGAACAGTTTTACAACATAAAAGGGACCCAGCACCATTAATCCATCCCCAAGCTCAGTGTTTTGTTTTCCATAATTGCAGCAGTTTAAAAAGTAGAATGCAAATAATATAAAATGAAGTAAATAACTAACTAAAGTTGTCTTGAAGTATTCAGTTCTTCAGCCTTAGGGCTGCAACCAATGACATTTATTTTTTCAGTTCATTAGTTGTTTGAATAGTTTAGTGTAAAACAGATAAAGTAGCAAAAAATGTCCACAGATGATTCAGATGTCTCGTTTATTCAGTTTTTCCATTCATATCAAACTGATGCTAAATGCTGAGATCTTCTTCTGTTGAGGATTTCCTGCATATTTCACACATTTCAGCCGTGACCACAATAACAAAAGATGAACACACACTAATGGGAATAAAACAATACTGCGTTTAAGCATTTGAAACCAGCTACTTCGATCCATTTAGTTAAAAATAATGTCGGCAGTGGTTCAGTGGTAGAGTGGCCGTCTACCAACCAAAGGGTCAGTGGTTCAATTCCTGCTCCTCCCAGTCACTGTCAGTGTGTCTGTGGGCAAGGCAGTTTACCCACCTTACCCTGTATGAATGTTGAATGAATGGTTTGGTGGTGGTCGCAGGGGCTGTAGGTGCAGACTGAAGGCAAAGCCTGCGTCAGTCTGCCCCAGGGCAGCTCTGGCTACTTAGCCTAACACCACTGGTATGACTGGGTGTGAATGAATAATGGTGTCTGTAAGCACTTTGAGTCTGGACATCCAGAAAAAAACAAAGCACTATAAATCCAAACCATTATTATTATTATTATTCCATCCATCCATCCATTTTCTATACCTGCGTATTCCTCACTAGGGTCGCAGGGGTCTGCTGGAGCCTATCCCAGCTGTCATCGGGCAGGAGGCGGGGTATACCCTGGACAGGTTGCCAGCCTAATGTAAATAAATTCATTTCACCTTGAGTTTTACTAACTTGGTATATGTTCATTTATATCAGGCGACTTATTGATGTTTAAAGGTTTTCAAATACCTTTTTTAGTCGACAGTTTCGACGGATCTCTTCCGTCTTCTTCAGGACGTCATCCAGATGTCGGGTGGTGACGTGCCTTATCAGCTGATGTTACTGAGGCGTGGTCCACCTGTCAGATCTGACAAGTGGACCACGCCTCCTGCTGTCCGATCGCTCCCCCTCCAAGACGGCGCTCCAGGTGTGGGACAGGTTGTAGGCTCCCCTCATCCCTGTTCATCGTCTTGGAGGCCCGTTTCCTTATTTTGACTGCTCCCATTATCCAACGTCTGAACAACCATTCACACTCACACTCACACCTATGGTCAATTTAGTTTGATCAGTTCGCCTAACAAGCATGTCTTTGAATTATTATTATTATTATTATTATTATTATTTATTATTATTATTACTACTACTTCTACTACTACTACAACTAATAATAATAATGCACACTATGAAGTTTTCTTTTTTAGGGTATTTTACAGTGTGTGGTGCTGGATTGTATTGAGCCACACAGAGATCCTTTTTTAACATTTAGTCCACCTTCACTGGTAAAATAAATGTATAGGACTCCTTCTAAAAGGAAACCTTTAGAAAATCCACCTAAATCACTCCAGGATTATATTGATGAGGCACACAAAGAGTCCTCCCTGTTGTCAACCTCCCCCTCATTATGTGAGATCCTCCTCAACTCGTTAGTAATGTGTAGCTGCTCATTAGCTCAACATGTTGCTTTATCGAATGGTGCAGCATAAAGACAACTGGGGGCCTCTGTTTGACAGCTGTGTACAGGCTAATAAAAGCTCTGGTTTGATGGATTTAAAAAGCTGAAAATATTCACTGATACATAAATACAATTTGAGCCACTTGCCTGAAGCGATACTGTAAATATTTAAAGTTTGAAATTTCTGTGATCGCGTGGTTTTAACGCTCCCATCTTTGAAAAGCGGAGCGTCTGCCCATGTGGAGAGACAGTTGCAGTGGCAGGTGATTTGAGTAAACCCAAATGGGTCAGACAGGTGGCTGTCCCAGTTGGCAGGGTCAGCGGAAATCTTCTTTTCCTTTCTCCTTGCTCTGTTATTGTGCAGGTGTGTATGTGATGTGCTGCAGCCAGCACTTGATAACCCCCTCAGTGGTTTGAATGACACGCTTCCCTCAGAGCGGCGGGAGGCAGAGCCATATCAGACTTTGATGGATGGTGTGAGGATGCTTTCAATGATGGATCTGTACGACTGGACCAAGACTGACGGCGTGACACACTGAGCTGCCAAAAAAGGTGCAGGAGTAACATCCTCTGTGGTCAGATTAGAGATTTTTTCTATCATCCTGTTGTCTCAAGAAACTTTCTGGAACGGCGTTCACATCGCTGATTACAGATGGAGATGATGCTGTGAGGTTTTCTTTTATGGGGGACATCAGTACCTGCGCTGGATTGAGAGGCTTCAGTTGTTTTTGGCTCTCTAACAGCAGTCAGCCCTCTAATGTGTCATGGAAAGATTTGGCTATGTTCTCTGCAAACTTCAGCTGCTTGAATAAAGGGTCACTAAAGGTGCCTTCTTTGGTGCACAGAGAGAGGAGAGCAGAGAGATAGAGACCCAGATAGCAGGGAGTCGATTCCTCACACACTGTGTCAGAAGGTCTCCAACAGATGGGGGGCTAAGTTTAGCACAGAGGAGAAGCGCTTCAAAGAAACTTGAAGCATCGTCGATGTCCAAAGGGACCTGAGAGAACCTGCATGACGGAGTGTGCACTGTTAGCACGTACCACCTCACTTTCCTTTATGGCTTTCTATATTAATATTGGCTGTGTGTTTTTGTCAGAAGAAGAAAGTAGGTGTTAGAATGTGATTAAAGGTGATTTTGCCCTGAGTTTATTTTAATAAAAACAAAAGGTAAGACTGTTTCTTTATGCATGGTGCCTTTTAGCATGCAAACTAGGAGGGGGAGAGTGCGAGTACTGAATGCTGCAGTCAAATTGAAGAATTTTTATTCATAAAGTAAATAATTTTTTGTTTGCTTATTATGTAAATCAAGATAAATTCTCAGTCTTTGTTGGTTACAGCCATCTTTTTTCTTTTTAACTCACCATTAGAAAACCAACTCCTACACTGAATTAAAACCCTGTTGACATCCAATGCCAGTCCTTTAAATATAGCTGTAAAAAGCACTCACACAGCACAAACCTCCCCCAAGGTATAATCCAGCATCCATAATCCATCCAGCACTGACGCTATGGACTGAACACTTTTGTACTCTTGTGGTGAAATAGTGTCCTCTGATCTTGTCCAGAATCTACTCATCTGTTTGTTGAGTAAAAAAAACAAAAACAAAACATCCAGATCTGCTCAGTAGTTTTTTCCATAATGTTGCAAACAGAGGGAACAACGGACAAACAAACCAACCGACCAATCATTGCAGGTGAAGACATAACCTTCTTGACTGAGGTGCAGACTCACGGGAGCTGTTGTCACGTCTCAACAACACTTAATTGCATTGATGGTAATTGCACCATCGATATGCTTACCATAAACAGTCATTGCTGCCTGACTCAAAGCTACCGATTTGTCAGCACAGAAATGTCACCACAGACACCAGATGTGCCTGCTGTAGATAGGTGGTGGTATGGGAACTTGTTTGGTAACGGCTTAGATGTAACAGATGTTTGTTCTTGTGGAAAAAGTCCTGCAGTCCACCATTGTTCAAAACAACTGGGAAACAGGAGGAGAGGCAGCACTTAAGGAAAATGCAAAGCATGGTAACAAGTACAGGTGTGAGACAGCAGATGATACAATCTGTTTTTGCCTGACTACATAATGTCCACATTGTTCACTGTCACGTCACTGGACACAAGGTGGAGTGGCACAGTGGGTTGTTACAAACTGTTAGGTTGGTAGTTCGATCCCCAGCTCCTCCTGTCCATATATTGAAGTGTCTTTGGGTAAAATACTGAACACTAACCTGCTCCTGATGTTAGCTACCACCGTGCATGACACCACAGTCACTGGAGGTTGAATGAGAAGCAAAAACAGTGCAGTCCATTTACGTACATAATTCTCTCTCATTTCCCTTTGTTGATTAGTCTTATCTCTAAACCAGTCAGCTTAAAGGTGCAGTCATCTAACACTGATGACGGGGTACGTCCTGGTGAGGCTGCCAGTCTGTCTCAGGCTGTAGGAGCCGTCTATCGATTATTCTGGTTTAATTTGTTTTGTCTGGTTGCCACGGTGATGGGGAGTTTGGGTCACATGGTGCACCGTAGAGCCTAGTGACAGGTTATATTAAGAGGAGAGTCACTTGCACTCGGTGAGGAGAGAGTCAGGACTTGGTAGCCGTAATTTTTTTTGTTGACCGCTTAGTTAGGATTAGTCACGCTTAGCACTGCACGTCACCACACCTTTTTTTTGGTTATCACGTCCGCAAACTGTGTAAACTGTGTAAACTGTGTTGCAGTTGTACTCATTAAAATCCCGGAAACGCAGTTGCGACTCAGCGTGCTTCTTAGTTTCAGCGCGTCAAACAACTTTTACTGGACTTGATCTGCCTCTCAAGCGGCTTAAGGAGGAGCTGGAAAGCCGCATCACAGGCTAACACACATAGACAGACAACCACTCATGTTCACAGTCACACCTACGGTCAGTTTGCAGTAATCAATCCACCTACCAAGCATGTCTTTGGACTGTGGAGGGAAACCAGAGTATCCGGGTAAATCCCACACATGCTCAGGGAGAACATGCAAACTCCACACAGAAAGGTCTGAGCTGAGACTCCTGCTGTGAGGCGACAGAGGAAACCACTGCACCGCCCAGTGTGGAAGACTGTTGCTGCAAATGGAGACAAAAAGGCTGTTTATGTACTTTTACATAAGTGTATCCTTTTAATGAAGTGTCTTATTAAGTTTCAACATAAGTGCTGCTTTTATAGACAATGGGATAACATATGGTCGCCATTAATGGACTTGATACAGCGTCCTGACTGTAACCGTTTCAAAGCTCGCCCACATATTTTCTTTATCCAAAAACATTTTTGTCCAGATTGACTTCAAAGGAAAACAAGCTTAAACTTCAAAAGAGGATCTTACTGATTGTGCCGTGAATCTCTAACTGTTGCTGTCTTCCTGCTTTTTGCCTTTTTAAATGACTTTGATTACAACTAAAACCTAATGTGAAAGAAAAGCAAAGTACCAGCATTCACCCAGGACACATTTAAGGCTTTAGAGATCATACATTGTCACTTATTGCCATAACCAGACACAGCATTCACTGACAGGCCGAAACAGGACACAGTATTAAAACATTACAGTGACTACTTGATTTAGCTGTCGTTATTGTCAGGGTTAATTGATTTCCTCCTTCAAGCACGGGAAAAAAATTGATCAGCTCATTAAGGCATCTGTTGGGTACTGCCTCAGGTTTATGGATCTTTTGAATGTTTCAAAGTTCAGTTTTTTTTGGAGCACACAGTAAATTCAGGAAAACACTCCTGGAATTTGTCCAAGAAACTCTGCCATATATGCAAGTACTCTGGATAACTTACAAAGAAAAAGGTTTGAAATCACTTGATTTTTTCTTGTGTGCTGGCTGATGTTAGTAACATTTCTTCTTCTGTTCAGTATTTTTAATGCAGTCTCAGGTCAAACGAAAGGATCCGCTTGGTAACAGTAAGGTAATTTGTCTCATCAATTCCAGACAAAAATCAAAGCGATGGCAACTTGTAGAGCAAATCTGAGCATGCAAAGCAGAAGCACGACACATAAATCAATAGGTGGAAAGTCTTTGAACAGAAATGTTGGCTTGTATGTGCAGAAGCATGCACACGCCCTCAGTAGCATGTCAGATGTGTGGGTTGCTCATGTGTGATACTTTTCGCATTTGATTACATGAGCATTTGACTGCATATTAATCCTATTCTTTGCAGCTGACTCTCTGAGAAAAGGTGATATTTTAGAGAAAATCACAATAGCTTGACTTATAATTCTGCTTATGTTATTTTTATCTCTCCTACAAGGATTGCCATAAATGAATCCAGTTTTCCACCCAGTCTGACATCCCTGGATGAGAGATGGGTTTTTCCAGGTTTGAGGACAAACATCTTGAGGCAGCTTCCTCGTCTTTAATGGTCACATCACCGGCAGGTTCAGCTCAGTTCACAAATCCTTTTTGGAAGAGTTGCCGTCACTTGAGTAGAGCTGAAGTAGGCAGTGGAGAGACTTTGATTCCCCAGAGTGATCTGCATGATTGAAATAGGGTGATGTCAGTCTCTGCGGGAGACAAAGCAGGATGAGCTCAATGTTATTGGCTTCGCCTTCTTCTCTCAATTCAGTCGAATGTCAAAATATTAAAGGTCAAATCTGAGAGATGGAAATATTATGAAAAGGTCTAAAGCATGCTCAGAGTTTTTATCGGTAGTCTCAGGGGGCCGAACATTTGACAGTGGACACACTGCTCGGCTGTATCCCTCTGCACTGAAATTAGGCAGCATTATCTGGACTGGGTTTACCATTTATGCTCAATTAGGCTCATTATAACTATACGATGTATCAAAATAAACACAGAAGACAGAAGAAATGAAGCACCGCCTTTGTGAAAGTCCAAGAAAATAATGGAGATAATGAATTAATTTCCGCTAATACACTGGGCCTTTATATAAGAATGCATCAGTCTGAATCGAAGCCAAATGTCCCCATTGTGTTCAGAGCTACGTTGTTGTTCATTCCCACAGCAGTGAGAATCTGTTTTGTTATATCATTATGCAGGAATTGGTTTTCTATTCAGGAGGCTCAGCTATTTGCTGCTCCACTTACCCTGACAGTAACAAAGTGAAACTTTAATCTCCCCTCAGTGTCAACAGCAGCTGATAGCAATTAAGGGGAAAGCCGGGATACTGAAGTGGTGCGTTTAACTCAAAGAGTTTACCCACAATCCCTCACTGCAAAATTTAACTGACTTTATGTTTGCAGCCACATCCAGGCCCCAAATTCTACTCTGGCCCTAAACTGAATTAAGGTGCTTTGTGAATGAAATAATTATGCTATTGTTTGGCTCTGTGCAGATGTTTTGGCATTCATGAAAACAAGATATTATAGACATTGTTCTTTTCACTGCACATTCTTGTCGTAAGTTGCAACATAAATTAGATGCTGTAATTTTAGTTACTTTAATCTGTATGAAAACTGCAGGCATTATCTCTGCCTGAATGTAGTGAGTACACTGCTGTTTTACCCACTGACACTCAGGTATAATGCAGCCATTGCTGTGCAGCCAACTCACTGAGCTCCCGCTGTGTGAGAGTGAGGAGCTTTTTTGCACTGTGAGCTTTGCTTCCTCTGACACAGAGCAAAACAATGCTGGAGCCCAGTGTGCATGCGGTGCAAATAAAGCAGACCTCGAACCGTTCAGACTTTGGTGCCTGGCAGATGTTTTAGTGTGTGATTATCACGGCTCTTTGTTTCTACATTTACACTTGTCTCAAGACAGCAGGCAGAGCTGCTAAATGTTAATGATGTCGGTAGGTCGAGCATACCAATACATATCCCCGTGCTTCACAAAATGTGTTTATGTTAATGTGCTAAAAAATATCAGCTAATCTGATGTGGAGGCTGGAGGGCATCTTACCGCACAGCGATTCAAGGCTACTTTTTATTTTATGACAATTGAGTTACAAAAAAATGTCTGTCAGTGAGAAATATGTTTCCAAAAAGTCAAACTTCTGATGAAAAAATGTTATTTCTTAGGAATACATAAGAAGTTGTTTAACTATTTAACTATAAAAACTGTTTCTCAATTAATCAATTCATCTGTTGGACTATTAGATGCCAGAAAGTAGTTTTAAACCAAGCATCTCAATTTTCCAGACCTCCTGCTTGGAAACTTGTGCTTGAAAAATGATTTTTGATTTGAAGTACCCTGTGGAGGTTCTTTTTGTAACCAAATAAATGTTCACACTCGGTGTTACTTCCAAAAATGCATTGTGCGTATCCTTAAGGCTCAGTAAACATATTGGATGCATTTCTTTCCACATAAAATATCTGCAAACTGATTTTTTATAGTTTAACAAACTGCCCTTTGTTTACACCCGTGCTGCCTTTAGTTACACTTAGCTGCACATCTCAATGCCATAACACCAGTAAATCTGGAGACTGGTGTAAAACTGTTGTCAGGGACAGGAATCTCATCACCCTCATGCATGTGTGTCCTGTGTAGGAGTGAAACACAAGTCAAACTAATTACTTGACAGGTTGCTTTATATAGATGATCAATTAATCCAGTAATAACTTTCGCTTTAATCACAATGTAAATGTCTTATTTCTTGTTTCATAGATAGATAGACAGATAGATAGATAGATAGATAGATAGATAGATAGATAGATAGATAGATAGATAGATAGATAGATAGATAGATAGATCCATCCAGCAGACATGTTTTTCAGTCACAAGCAACATCACACTAACATAAATCTCATTTAAGTAACAAGCATCAACACGACAATGTCTCTATGCTTCAGTAAACTGATAAATAACTTCAAAATGTCCAATTCATATCACATTTATATCAATCCACAAGCACATAGATTGATGTGCTTGCATCTGTACTGTTTAAACTGATTTTGAGTCATATCAGTTCATTTTTTTACCTCTAATATATGGATCACGTTGGTAAAATTGAACCCAGACCAGCCGGCAACAAGCCCAGGTCTGTATCTGTCCACCGTTGTCGTTAACATCCACAATCACTGAACTGGACCAAGTCATCTTTAGTGGATTTTGTGGGTTGTGGCGTCGGAGTCCAAACCAGAAGAAGGTCTGTTTGTTATTGATCTCAGGTTGGGAAATTCCTTTGTTGCAGTGGCAGGTTATTGCGGAGGAATAACAAATAAGATATACTGTATATCTCTACAATAACAGAGTAGTTGAATACACACTGTATGCACTCTCAAAAGTACAAAACTAAGAACTAAAATATTAAATTCAATATAAGATACTTAGACCAGTATAAATACATAAAACAAGGGTAAATGGTATACATACATACAACGGGGGTGTAATGATTTGCTTTGTGTTCTCAGTGACACGTCATCTAGAGACTGCTTGTTTTACACTAACTAAATGTGGACATAGTTGTTGGTGTTCTGGTTTATTGGATTTCTTGTATCATATGGCTGACTCATGAAGAATGATCTCATACGATATTGAGAGTCAGCATTCTTCAGTGGTGAAATGAGACTGCCGGGTAGTAAGGATAAACTATGTTTACCCATCCATGTTTTCCATATGCAGCCTGATTGAAGCAGATGCTCTGCATTTGGGCCGCACTGCAGGTTGCAAGGATCTGTCAGGTGTCTGGATTACAGATGCAAATATAGTCAGCTATTTTGCATGCCAGCATCATTTGCACAGAAAAATACTGCACCTACACCTCGGGTCCCAACATTATCATCATTAAGTTGCTCCTCATCTCAACAGGATGCTCAACAAAGCAAACAGTTGAGATAAATGTGGCACCACACAGTCACTAAAAGGGCTTAAATGATGCTGTGAAACATAAACGGAGGCAACACTGTATTTCTAAGCCAAATTATAATTTTACTCGACTTATTAGGATTTATTCTATTTCAAAATTTTACTGTTAAACGTGTTCATTTCACTTGGTAAAGTTAAAATTAGAAATCAACTTTTTTAGAGTGAGATGTCCATTTGTGGAGCTGGTGCAGGTGAGACTGGGGAACAAAACTGTAAACCTACATTTCTATGAGTCTCACAACAGATTTATGAAATAGATTGTTATTTGTTAAACAGTGAATTTAACAAGAGTGACATGCAAGTCAATAAGCTGCATGGACAGGTGCTGCAGGAGGAGCTTCTTTTTATAGTCCATGTGTCGCTAGGGTGTAAATCACACTTAAAGGCATTAGCAGTAAGTTAACTGTTATCTTAACAACCACAAACTCAGGTGCTAAATACTGGGAGCACAAGCTGATGCAGATTTAATGAGATCCTGATATATTCTGGTCAAGAAAAGAATAATTTACACATTCTGCAAGTTTAAAAAAAAAAAAAAAGCCCAACTTGTCAACTGAAGCGGTGCAAACAAAATCTGTCATTTATGGCCTCAGACCTGGAGGCCAAAAATAGCAAATAACAGCAAATCAGTACCTGCTAATAGTCACAACAATTAAACAGCTTTACAGTGTGAGAAACTCAGCAGAGCACATGTTGGGTGACATAGCTGAGACTGTCACATGCAAAGCAGAGGGAACGGACTTGTTCACTTTGATTTTATTTCCTGTAAAACTTCTTCTAATAAAGCACTTTTGTTTATTTTAGATACAAAGTAAATAACAAGATTCTGTAGACTTTAATCCAGGTATTATGCTGTGGATCTTCAGCAGGCCGCCCTGGATGGTTTCTGTCGGTATAATTTTAACAAACCCACAATCGATGTGTTGATGCAGCACAGGCTCATGTGGCTGTTCTGCAGGCCTGTAGTCCTACTCTGTCTGTCCATCTATGTTTTTTTCTGCATGTCTCTCTGCCAGATCTAATATGGGAGAAAACAGGAAAAGAAAATCTGGATGAACAGATCAGCAACATATTCATAATGTGTTCAATCATTTAAATTACAAGAGCACCATAACTTCAATTACAAGGACACGGATTGTGTTGCATTCATTTACTGGACAAATTTTGTCTTTTTCAATGAGCCTTTCAGCTGTATCTTTTATTCCCTAAATAACCTCCATCAGTCTCCTGTTATGTTTGTTTAGATGGTCTTTTAAAAATTCAAGTCCATGAATACTCTCTGTTCCATTATTATTTATTCCATATCATTATTTCATGTTTCCCATGTTGCTGCAGGATACTCAGGCAATCATCTGAAGGTTCTGGTACTGAAGTGAAGTATCTCTGCGACTCTGGCCTCTAACCTGTCTTCATGAATACATTTCAAACCTGGCTCCGGTACCTTGGACAAGCACAGATAAGGCTGCGGTAGATGCTTCTGCAAATACCACAAACAGACCCATGTAGCAAATAAAGAGGAAAAACATGTCTTTTTTTTCCTGTTGTGTGTTTCATGGTGCTCTGACGAAAGCAGCTGTGGTCACTTTATATTTAACATCAACTGAGCTTTGCATGTGAAAACTGTCAGTTTGGTTATCAAAAACAACTTACACTTTTATTCACAAATAAGCACAGGCTGTGCACAAATTATTGCAACATATTAACTGTATATGACATCATAGTTTAGCTAATAGTATCCAAATATAGCTGCGTGGTTTATTATACTCTAACAGGAAATGTTACTTCTTTCATTATATTGATGAAACAGCACTATGGAGCATTTCTGAATGGATGTTTTTTTTTCACCACACGCACCACTCATTATGTTTTTACACTTGTGAGAAGTGCCTGTATCTTCATATTACACTGAGCAGATAAAAAACACACACATCCCTTCTGTGCAGATGAATGATGGTGGTGCGATGACACCCAAGTCGTTGTGCTATACTTGGCTGGGGCTTAAGCCTGCCTGTAGCATCCCCATGGCGCGCTGCCTCTGGATCTCCGTGAAACGCAGCATGTCGAGCTGGTTTTTATTGGATTTCATGTTACCCTCATAAAGCCAATCTGCCACACCCAAAATCAAAATCAGCTCAAACTGCTTTATCTAAAACTGGAGTAACCAACAGAGCAGGTTTGTTCTTTGTACTTATCAAAGCTTTAATCGTGTTGCATTGGTGTAGTCCAGGTACCGTGTTGATGAACGAGGTACAGTTAACCCTTCCTCTCCTGTGGGCGCCCGTAGGAGAGGAAGGGTTAACGCTACCTACACAAATGCAAACAGCTGAAAACAAAGTTCACACTCAACCTTTTTTCAATTTTTTTTAAAGATGTGTCTTCAGTCTCTTCCAGAAAGTCCAAAATTGTGACGACTGTTTTAACTTTGAGTCTATTAAACCATGTGATTAATGTAGCAGATATACAGAAGGAAAAGCAATCGCTGAGCCTGCTGCTTGGACTGTTCAGTCGCAGTGACTTCATGTTACATGTTGCAGTTAAATGTTAATGTTAAATGTTCAGTTATGTTGTGTTCATGTTTCTGTGTTGTGCAGGTTTGTAGTTACATAGTTGAGGAGTTGTTAGTGTTTGCGTTACAGTAACTGATGTATTGGTGCATTAGAGGTCTTCCAGACCCTGTTAACATGCACACATTTCTGGTTACATCAAAATAAAAGCACCATTTACCTCGTACAACGTGTCAAAGTGACGCATGCGATTATTCATCCAGTGAGATTGTGGTTGGTCGAGGGCTTGTCTACTGACAGGTGTTAACCTGGGTAATTTCCACACTTCATTCATTACGGGGGCCGGATTGGACCCTGTGTGACACCCCTGGTTTACACAAGTTTTACCTAGATGCCAGCTAATTAGTATAGACTGAGGACACTGCAGTGAATTCAGTTCAACTTGAAACATGGACTTACAGAAATCCAAAATATAAAATGAAACAATGTAAATCAAACTCAACAGCATATAACATGTTTCCCTTTTTTGGCAGTGAAAGTAATTACACAAACACTGTTTATGTTGTTGTTGTGCGCTTCTTGCCTGGTGATCGCTGCCATGATGCCAGTGCAGCAAAGTCACCACAGACACCAGATTCAAACTCTGGTTTACTGAGCGATACAGAGAGATAAACTTGGACCCGGTGGACTTTGTGTGAACTTGTTTGGCTTGAATGTACCGACTGTTGATTTATATGAAAAAAGTCCCACACTCTAGCTTCAAAATTAAAGCAAGACAAATAACAAAAACACTAAAAGTTAATAGCGGTCACAGCCTGTCCTGGTTGTGACATCATGCAGGTTTAATGTAGAGATAAAATATTAAAATTAAAACATTAAATACAGTCATTCATCTCCCCTCTTTCCATTTCATTTGAATAAAAAGCAGTTTTTAAATAGATGTCAGGTTTCACATCATCTAGACCTCTAGTATATGTATTCTCATTTCTCTAATACCATCCAGCACCTGTAATTAGTCTGTTTCTTATCTACTTAGGCATTTACACACAATGACTGACTACTACATGTTAACCCTCTGTCAGCATTTTTTGATATGTTTGGTGGTTGCTGTAATATTCTCACGACAAAAAGCAGCCTGTGCTTCAGCATGTAGCAGCTAAGACCCTTTCGAATCGACTTTCGGGTTATGCTACTCGTTCATCTCACTCATCATTTATTAGATCCCTTCCAACCAACCACCTTCCTAATTTATATTCTCTTTGTTTTTACTGTGTCATCGCTAATCTGTGGCCACTGGCCCATGAAGATAAATACTCCACTTCAATTTTTATTGATATACTTTCATCCAAATCAGTAAGGTGGGCCACAGCAGTGTTCGTCTTGGTGGGAGGACGCTGCCTTTAAGTCAGATGTTTAATATCAGGGGTTATCTGTTTGTGTGTGTGTGTGTGTGTGTGTGTGTGGGTGTAACGTCATTGTGTATTCCAGGCATGTGATTTAAGCCTTTAGCTGGCAGGCTCCGTGACAGAGCCCCTCTCTTTTATGAGCGTGACAATCTTGCATTTGTCCGAACCTTGAAACACCCT
>OOFC01002849.1:7982-26418 GCA_900323345.1 Pseudochromis fuscus | reverse complement strand
ATTTTTATTGATATACTTTCATCCAAATCAGTAAGGTGGGCCACAGCAGTGTTCGTCTTGGTGGGAGGACGCTGCCTTTAAGTCAGATGTTTAATATCAGGGGTTATCTGTTTGTGTGTGTGTGTGTGTGTGTGTGTGTGTGTGTGTGCGCGAGTGCCTACGGGTCTGCTGTCTGTGATAATGAAATACTGCATGTGGCGAAGAGGCATCTAGAGGGAAAACAGGGCTGTTTTCATTAGGATCATGTTTCACTGAGTGCACCTTCTCCTCATTTTGTTCAGAGACACAAAAACATGACGACAGATCCTCATCAAAAAGGCACACTGTGTATCATTACCGGGAAACACCCCTGCCTTCTGTCTGTTTTTGTTCACCGTGTGCCATAGGGATGAAAAATCCCATTTACACGAACACAGTTTACCTATTACAAAAAACTGACGTGCTGCAATCTCTGAAAACAGTCTCCTGTGTAGAGAGAAGACAACAGAAACCAACCATGAGAAAATCTCATACGAACTCATGGTCACTCAAGAAAGGCTTTGTGGTTTAGCTGACCTATTTTTTTTCTATTTAAGTTTCTTATGTAATGTTTTTCTTTCTTCAGCATCACACGCATCAGTAAAATCTCTGGTGCAGTGGGAGCAACAAAAACCTGCCACAGTACCTTGCAAGTATAAATCTTTAGTATCACAAAATGTCCAACAGAGGACCCTGAAGAAGTGGAAGATGCACAAAATAACATCATTTTTTTTAATAAAAGTAAGAAGCTACAGCTAAGCTAAGCTATGCAATAAGATGCTAGAAGTCTTGGAGGCCTGTTTATGTTAAGCACATGACCCCTGCTCATGGTCTGAGCTTTTATAAAAAGCACAACAGAGGCTTTTCTGGATCACTGACTCTCTACTGAGTCTCTGAAGGAAGACAGTTTGTTGGATCAGACCTTTCCCAGAAAGTCCTTGTCAACAATAAAACAGAAAACTTACTCACTGCCTTCCCTTGGCTGCTTACATTTAAGACCACAAACAAAACCAAAATTCTTACTGTAGCTTTTGAAAAGCTGCACGGACTTCAAATCTCTCACTTTGCAGTTTGTATTTCCTTCATACTTCATCTCTATTATTTTGTTTTTTCTCTATATATTACTTTAAAGGGGATATATTATGGAAAATCCACTTTTTAAAGTCTTTTATATGTATTGTTTGGGATTTGGCTGCCTCCAAGTCCACTCAGTGTGAGATTTTAAAACCACCTCATTGTTGCCTGAGCTGCTTGAAGAGAAATACCTGTGGTAAAACAAGCTCTTCTGGATTCTGATGTATTGTGACGTAGCAATATATATATCTGATAGACGCTGCATTAGCCAATCCCTCCAGAGTATCCCTAGTGGTGCTTCCCACCGCGTCTGAAGTGTAGGATCCACCTTCTTGAATTTCTCCGTTACAAGAGAAGTTTGGCCGCGACATGAGTGCAGCCAAAACTCAGTTTGAGTTGTACAAACTACACATTTCATTACACAGGCTGCCAGCCTCACAGCCGAGTGGATTTGTCTCATTTATGATTTCTAGCGCTGGTTTCCTGCTAATAAAGGTTATTATTATTATTATTATTATCATTATTAAATACATTTTGGATTATTTATTCATATCTTGAACTGCACTGTTGTTTCACTGTCATTTTTATTCTTTAGTTTAATCTGTCTTATGGTATTTTACAGTCTGATTTTTTAAAATCCTATTTATGTTTGTGTTTATGTTGCTTTGAGTTTCTTTTATATCTTGTCTTTTTGGCTTTCATGTCGCATATAAAGCCCTTTGAAATCCCTTGTTGTTGACAGGTGCTGCACAAATAAACTTACATTGCCTTGTCTCTGTATTCTTCACTTCCTCCCCAAAACTTTTTTATTTCCACTAGAAGCTTTTTCCAGCTTACAATATTATCAATATTTCTCTGTGTGCAGATCCCCCAAGTGAGCTACGCCTCCACAGCTCCAGAGCTCAGCGACAACACCCGCTATGACTTCTTCTCCCGCGTGGTGCCTCCAGACACCTACCAGGCCCAGGCCATGGTGGACATCGTCAAGGCTATGCGCTGGAACTACGTCTCCACAGTGGCCTCAGAGGGGAACTACGGAGAGAGCGGCGTGGATGCCTTCATTCAAAGGTCTCGGGAGGATGGTGAGTGCACTCAGCCTCATATATCATGACTGCCTGTGAAGTGCCAGGCATGGGAGGATATCATCCAACTTGGTGTACTTTAGAAATAGTGAAGCTCAGAGACATACAGGCAAAAATCTGTTAGCAAGGTCAAACTAGATCAGATCCACGGACATGAAAACAGGCACGGGTCATAGCTCCACATTTTGTTATGATGGGAATGGCTTTGAACCTCCATTGAGTTGTATGAAAATCCTACTACAGAATCAGTATCTATTTCACGAAGGAACCCACTGACAATAAACACTCAGTAATTCACCCTAAGACCTAATTAAATCGAGTCTTCTCTGTTATACTTTTAAAAAAAAATAGGAAATGCATCCAAACCTGTGCACACCACCACCACCCTGCCCTGCTGTGAGCTTTGACATACTTCTTGCTTTCACAGAACTGTCATAATATTAATTCAAAGTGTTTCAGCTGTTTTTATGTCCAGATTTAACATCTGAGAGTCGTCCAGATTTTATCGAACCGTAGTTACAAACTCTGAATTTATTGTGTTCACCAGAAAATAACATTTTTTGGATATGTAGTCTATTCCAGTATACAGTACAATATTTACTGACTCTGGAAAAAACTAAATAATATAATGATTGTTATGATTAAAACTTCAACTTGATAGTGTAATAAAGTGATTGTGAATGTAACCAAAAAACCCTGCTAATCCTGGTCAACTTTAGCTGTGAAGCTAAAGCAGCATAAGAACTGTGTATGAAAGTGCAGCTCCTCAAATGACCACTTGGGGCTGTGTGTAAAACCTTCAGCTGTATTTACACTACACGCAAAGCCAATTTTTCTAGCGATGCAATTGCATAATAAGTGAACGCAAAGATGTGTATAGATGCAAATTTGCACAAGCTGAAAGCTTTAACTTAAGCACTAAATTCACGGCATGTGATGTCACAACAGACAATCAGCGGTGAGAGTCCCAGACATCACTGAGGAGCAGAAATGGAGGATCAGAGCCTCATGACGTGACCTTGACTCTGGGATAAAACCAAGATACAGCAACGTTTCTGGGACTTTTGCAACAGATGAAAGGCAGCTAGATTAGTAATATTGTTCATTGTTGATGCCAGAAATAGTGGTTGTTGCAGTTTCCACAACAAGTACTCCCATTGGCTGTTGAGTGTGGCGAAGCCTCCAAATCCAATCTAAGTGCAAGTAACATGAGGTGTAATGTACTTTGCATATGGTGAATTCAGTTGGTCATGTTAAAATGACCAGCTTTTAACATGAAAAAAATAAACATGTTTACAGCCTGGTTTTGAAACACTGGTCCACAAACTAAGTGATGATGTCATTGTGGCTACGCCCATTCTTTATATACAGTCATGACAGAGCTGCAGCTGTGATCTGCTGTTTTCATCCGTGCAGTCTCTACACTGGAGCTACTTTACAGTTATGGTATAGATTTAAATACATCTAATAATTATTTAATAACAACAATAATACAGAATATTCCATAACATCAGAATTAAACAAAGATGAGAGATTTTAAAATCATTCAACATTTAAAAGACAATTTTACAAAAGATTTAATCCTAAAAACGGTCTCTGTCCAACTGCACAAGAAGTATAAAAACCATAAAATTACTGCAGTGCTCACAGCCTGAACCACTATCCAGTTGTTATTACACTAAGTCTATACTTGGACTTCACATCACAGTTCCACGTGCAAAAGTGGGAGTTAAGCATGACTGGAAACAAAGATTTTCTGTGTCCAGTGTAGCAGTGTGTTAGTGTGCTTAAACCCATTGTTTTGGGTCGCTGGCCTGAATACAGACTGTTGTGCTGGAGGTCCTTGGGTCTCGTTACCTGACCCACCGACACAAAACTGCAAGCAGCCTTTTCCAAACGTGCTCAGACAAGCAAAGTGAAGACGAACAGAATTGCTGAGGAAAGTTGAGCATCTGGTAATTTCCTGAGAAACTGATGGAGACCAAACATATCCTAATAGGATGTTGATGTTGCTCTAACTCTACTGGATGTCTGAGTAGACACTTGGCTGCCATTAAAACTGAGATCGTATATCCAGCTTAATGTTTCTGCGTTCAAACAGTCAATAAGGTGTACAAAGATTTCTTGCCTTTTGCAGAAACAGGTACTTTTCAAACACATTTACTTATAGTCAAACCATAAAACTTGCTGTAGGAGTTTACTGCAAACAATATTTGTCACTGTAATTGATCTCTGCAACCCCCAAAAGATTCACTTTACTCAGACAAAATGTACACCTTCAAACAACATTTAGTTAAAGAGAGAAAATAAAAAGCTGTATTTGAGAAGCACAGATCCTCCCACAGATTTTATAGACAGTTTTCTCTATGAGTCTTTGAACCCTCTTCCCTTTGCATTAAGTCCCTTTCTACAAATTACTGCACTGAAGGAGTTCCCAGGGTACTCAAGCGTTTTGGTTGACTAAGTGCATGTGTAATTATAAGGATGGGACTTGAAGATGCCCCGGTCATGTCTCTGGCTCACACTGTGCCGGGGCAGAAGAGACTAACTTGGCTGTGGTTGCTTATAAATTATGTTTGTCACTCTCTGAACCTTTAATCGCTTGGGCACAAGTCAGGGGCAGCTGAGGGCTGGAAATTAAGTGTTGCCGGGTAAAGCATTGGAGGGATTTTTACAGAGCTGGATAATAAAGATGTCTCTCAACTGTTTAGAGACTACGATTAGGTCCATTTTACCCAAGCTGGGGTGTAGTTATTTACAGGGTCACAAAAGAGAGATTCAAGATCTCCTTAAAGGACATATTCACTATAACATCAGTGATAAAATGTAACAAATTTAAATAATCTTCCATCTGATTATGTATTTCTGTCCAAGTTTTTCCACATATTGCAGCCTAAGACAGAATGATTTTGCTATTAATACATTTTTTGTTCCTTTTCCAAATCCTGGAGCAGAAGTTGATGCACATCACTGATAGAAATATGGAGCAGTGCCTGCACTCAGTCCCAAAAGTTTTTAAATAAACCAAATCCTCATCCCATTAAGCATTTTAAACGTTTTAGTCAAGATGTTAATTAGTTAATATCCCTGTTTAGGAGAATCAACCGCAGATATCTGCTCTATTAAAAAAACATGATTACACTTTTTTTTTAATCAACGAACTCTTCCTCAAAATCCAGTAAAACATGTGAGTATTTATTTAATCCTTCCCTCACTACAGCTTCTGAATTGTCTACATGAAAGCAACTGTTTCTGTGCTTGGACCAAAAATGAATCAAAATATGAAAAAATAATCTGCAGACATTCGTAATATTGAAATAACAAAGAACAGTCATTAGTTGCAGCCCTAATCTGTAGCACATTTTTTTGTGTTTGGATTGCTTGTCTTTGTATCCAGGATAGACAAACTTAATGTATTATGTTTTCATAAAATATTTTTTTATAACTCAACAATTGCTTTTTTTATGTTTTCCTCCTCAGATAACTTTGTACTTTAATTCACTAGCATTAGTTTACATGTATTTTACAAATGTGAAGAATAATCAGAAAACATTAAGGATGTAAGGTTTCTTCATGTTTGTTTAAGATATAAGGGGATAAATCTCTCCAAACACTCACTCATTCAAATAAGATACTTTTTCTGTCCAGTAATTAAGACACAGTCTGAGCTCTTCACTGTAAATCTCTTCTTAACGTTAGTTTGTTCATCAAAGTCACGTGACTGGATTTTCAGTCACTACTCAATATGATATGCTGTTAATTCATCGCTGCACTTGTGCTCTCACTCTGCCATGTAGCATTGTTTAGAGCTCAATGTACCAAGAAAATACCCTGAAAAGGCAAATTATGTGAGTCAGCTCCCGCAGCAACGACCCTGGCAGCCCAGCAGCCACCTGCTTGGAGTTGCACCAGCACAGCTCTCCCCTCTCTCCCTGAAGAGAGCTTGCAAATATAACCGAGTACAATGTGGGTAAAAAGCAGATGATGAAAGGTAAATATGAATTCCAGGTAGGTTTTTTGATCTTTGCTTTTGTATCTCTCTTCCCTGGCAAAAAAAAAAAGTGCCTGGAGCTGGGGATCGGTGGCCTTCAGTGTTCCTCTTGGTGGAGTATCTGAAGTGAGCAGCTTCTCATCTCCTATGCACTGACCCAGGATGTGACCCACCCTAAAGGGATGGATGTGAGGATACACAGACGAGAAAAGAAATCACTTTGGTAAAAAAAACAAAAACATAAACATACCTCTGGAGTCGTGAGATGTTTGGGTATTGTCCCTAAACCCAAAACATATACTGCTGACAGTATCATATATTTAACTCATGTCCTAATGTGCCACCGTCTCAGCCTAATGTTGGACCTTTTCTTAACATTTCATTCAGACAACAGACTAGTAGATTGTTTTTTCTATTGATGAGTACCTCACTGTATTTCAGTATGTGAAGAAATCAAAACCAACAGTGGAACAATGAGGCCATAAGCCTCAGAGTGAGTTCTTGTATCAGCAAATAATTTGGTCGAAGCATCTTAAGTGATGTACGCCCGGCTGATGCAGACACAGGATGCTTTATTTCTTTAATTTTAAAGAACCAATTTTATGAAACACACAGTTTCTGAAATGGGAACTTCATAATGGTCATCTGGGGTCTACTTCACGCTCCTTTTACTGGTTACTACTTTGGTATTTATGAATATAAGCGTAATATGAGTGTAGCCTTTAGGTAACAAAAAGGAGACAGAGAGGCCAGTCAAGCCTGGGCAGAGGGAGCCCATCTTTGACTGCAGACAGCCCTTCTCTGCAGAGATGTTGATTACTATGGAGCATGCCCCAATAGATGTCATTAATCAAGTTAATGAAACACAATGTCAATAAGAACCCTAACAAGATTCCCTCGCAAACCAATGGCCTGCCTGACATCAACATGAGAAACCTTGCTAATGGAGTAACTGCCACCCCTGTGCGACGGGGAGGATTACAAGCATTAGCCACAGAGTTGGGACGAACAAACGCATGTGGGGAATATAAAATGAAGAAGCAGAAGAACAAGGAGGAAGCGCAAACAACAACTCTGCATCGCTTGTGGGTGATTTATTTGTAGTTTCATAGAACAGACAGTATTAGAAAAGGTTGATGTTATTCCTGGTAACAGAGAAGGAAATATGAACTCAGCAGAAGAGGGGAGAGCTTAATTATGTTTTATGAACTGAATCTTACTCAGAAAAAATGTCTTTTAGGTTCATCAAAAGTTTTTTTTGGATTTAATTCATCAGTGATGTGGGATTCTTAATGTATATTAATGATAACATCCCATGAAAAAACACCAACTATCTTTAGTTATGTCCCGACGTCCATGCCTGTCCATGGCACTCAGCTCTAAGTAAAACTGTAAATGTTTTTAGAAAAGTAACACATTGCTCAACAACATGTAAACAGTGTATTGGGGACTATTCTGAGCTGAAGATTAACACATAACTGGTACATTAGTAAGTAGTTGAAGCAGGAGGTCGGTGCAGGGGGTTTGGATTAAATGAATAGAAAACCTGTGATCAAAACACAGTTTGGAACTATTCATGTAAATGTTTGAAAATAAAGAGCTCATACAACTAAGATATCAGTCACTGAAAGTTGTCCCTGAAGTAGCATACCCCCAACATGGACCATTTCAAGGAGGCTGCTAATCTAAATATTTTTTCCAAAAGGAGAAAATGGGTTTTCTGATTAGTTGAGATCCTCTGACATCACATGGGCTCAGCACCTGGAAGCTACACATGATGAGTTATGGCGCTTTTCCACTACATGGTACCTACTCAACTCGACTCTGCTCAGATTGTGGTGATTTTCCACTGGCAAACAGTATCTTCAACTGGGTACTTGGTACAACTTTTTTAGTACCTCCTCTCCTGCGGTCAAGTCACGTTTTCGCCATCTTACACACTTAACCCTGAAGAGCAACACCGTTGGAGATTTAGCCTTGAGCCCATGTGATGTCATCATCATGGCAGCCCAGTAGTGGCATTAGGATTGCCATACCATCAAATATACCAGAATTTTTTCTTATGGGCTCTTGATATTACAACCTGTCAACCTATCCTACTCTACTTTCTCTTCCTTTAAGTAAAATACACTGCATGTGTTCATCATAATGTACAGATGTGTCCACTCATCAGAACATTGTTACAACAGTGAAGCCCACAGGGGATGGTCGGCTTTGGGTCGTGGATGACATAAAGAACACAGAACATAGGAGATCATCAGATATGTCCTTTACAAAGAGACCAAGCCAGTTTCAAGGTGATGTCATGGGAGAACCTTGTGGACTGTGTGATTGGATTAGTGAAGAGCGTGGCTCCACCCATAGCGACAGGGAGACTTTTGAACATCTGTACTCTAAATGACCGCAGTCACCTAGGGAGGAGATCACAGTGCACTCTGTAACATTCCTGTTTCCATCCATATGGCCTTTTAATCTCCAAGTTCACACCCGTATGCATGGTGTGTCAGCCAGTTATGTCTTTATTTATTATGTGACATCACGCAAATGACCCCTGAGTGCCTCAGATATGTCCCGTTGCAATTTGTTTAAACAATTACTTGTCATTGCTTAATTGGGCTGATCGAATGGCTTAATAATCATCCCTCATCTTCTCGAGCTTCTCTCTCTGCAGTCTCTCTTTCTCTACCACTGACATAATGGTTATGTATTGCTCTTAATGCAGAGACTCTGTAAAAGCCAATTTCCTTAAGCAAGTACAGCTACTTGAACTTTGATCCCAACCAATACAATAGAGAAACTAACAGCAGGACTTCACGTGACATCGTTCTGCACTTATTGGCAAACTGAGGTAAATGCACATATGCACAGCTTCTCATATGGGACCATACAATAGTCACACCAAGAACAAAAATCAAAGAAACTACGCGCCGCAGATCCAATCAAAAGTGCAGTGATAACCAAAGCAATGGATTAGGGTGTGGGGGAGGTTATGGGGATGCTGTGGTTTAATTTAGCCTGAAGTACCCGGGGGATGCTGCACAAATTGGCCACAAAAAGATGGTTATATGAATTGGTCCAGATAAGGTTAGTGGCTGCTAAGCTAATACAGTGTATGGATAATGACATGGAAACCAAAAAAGATAGAAAATGAGAATCCTGATTAGAAGAGATCAGCTCCCGGTCATCAGGCCAGTGGTTTGTGTAATAATAAAAATGCTTACGTGACACTCACTGGATATCAGAATGCATCCAGCAACAGGAGATAATCAATATTAGTGCACAAGATGATTAAAAAACAGAAGCAGTAAGTAAATGTAAAAAAAAAAAAAAAAAAAAAGCTTTTGAAATTTTTGAAAAAAACTTAATGAAGATTATGGACAAGAGTGCAAGGAAAAAATATCAGATTGTCTTTCCCATCTGTTTGGAAGGGAAATGATTTCAATTATACAGCATAAGACAATAATGTAAATTGGACAGCTCATGCTGCTAATCTGGATTACAATTCTGTAACTAATCCATACAGCTCCTCTTCATTAGAACATATCAATATCACTTTGTCGGAGGGAGAAGATTTTCTCAGCTTCCACTAAGCACTTTCTAAACGGCTTCATATTATCATCATTAGAAGAGGCTTACATAGTGTATCATTAAATAATATAAAGATTTAATGATACACTATGTAAGTATCATGTTGCCTCACACACATGTGTGTCACACACATGTGTGAGGCAACATGATACTACTGCACTGTCATTTCATGTACAACAGTTATTTTACTTTCATTTTATTTTAGTGTAAATAATGATTAAGACATTAATTCAGTAAATACATGTCTGACATATCAACTATTGCTATGTAATTGTATGATGTTTAATTGAATACACAGTAACCTATAGTCAAAGTTAAATTTAATATATGTACAGTATGTCATTTTTCTGTGTTAGACAAGTATGATGAAGTGAGTAGAAAGTACTCAGAGAGTACACAGCTCCTCCAAGGCATGATCCAGTTGTACCGCTGCACAGACTGAACACTGCCGCTCTCTTGTGGTGAAACAGCAACACTGTGTTGTTAGACATTTGTCTATTATAACCAACACAGACAGAATCCCAGCCTCTGACTTTGCCCCAAACTTAATGATTTGTTTCTTGGGTAATACTCTCTTTCTCCGTCTGCAGTATTCTGTAGTTTTTCCATTATGTTGTTAACAAACAAACAAACAAACAAACAAAGCCACAAAGGCAAAACATAATCTCCTCGACTGAGGTAAATATTATGTCTATGTATCTATTGTGTGCATGTGGCAGTACACAACAGTATGAATTTAAAATGTCACTCTGCCTTAAACAAATGACTTAGTAAACCCCCTCAGTTCAAACTTCATATTGTTTCTGTCTGATGGTGTTTCCACAAACAAACAAACAAAAAAATCACAGATAGCCAGTTTCCTTTTCTCCTTCTTCCCCTTGCATCCTATAAACTCATCCTGACAGAACCCAAATAACCTTGTGATCAACCAATACACAGAACACACACTCACTCTGTGACCACTTTATAAGGTACAGCTGTAAAATCAAGGGCGATACCTTGTATCCTAATGAGGACAATAACATTCAGTTCTGTTTGACATTGTCAGAGAAGCATTTGTTTAATTAACTAAATATGTATAATAATGAGGTTGTGGTCTGCAGTGGTATTTAACTGAACAGTATTGTGCTGAGAAGAGGTTTTTAAAGTCCATCCCATTTACATAAACAAGGGTAGAAGAATATTACAAACCGTGTTTGAAGTCCCACTTGAAAAGTCTTATCAAAAACTGGCCTTTATACCTGCCAGGGTACATACTGTACCCAACCCAGCACAGTGGCTTATTATTTATATGTTTGTGCCAGGTCCAGTTTTTCTTTCCCCTCATTTCTTTGCTGCTTTTAAACTTTGATAACAGATTTTCCTCAGAAGGGGCATGGGAGCAACTATGAACTTATATACAAGTATGCACACATACACACACCTACACACACATACACACACAAACATTCATTATACATTCCTACATAACACATATTTACTTTGTCTTTACAACAAAGAGTTTTTTATGTTTCTGCAGAATTACAAATTCAGATCAGATGAAACACGACTGAAAACAGTCACCCTTGACATTTCATTCATTGCACATTTATGTAAAAAAAAACCTGACTAAAAATCGTGTTACATTTTTGTGGGGTAGAAATTTGTGCTGTGTACTTTAGCTACATCTTTAGCTGTGGTATTTTTTGCACCGCGTCTCCCTGAGGTCACTTGGCAATTAATCAGCGTGGACAGAACTGTGACATTTGTTTCCTCAGCTTTTAGTTGCTTTAAATCAAGAAAATCTTTTCCTGGGCGGCTGGGGTGGCTGCTGCTGCTTAGGCTTGGAAACCGAGTTCTTAATTGGATTAATCCACACAAATCAATGTTACTGCATCTGAAAATAATCTTGTAACATTTGGAAATGAATCACATCGCTTTGCGTGTGTGGGCAGCCCGCCCGACGCTGTCACAGACAAACACAGAGACGGATCCTGACGACCAGACCCATAACCTGATTGTTTGTCCCACACTGATAATATTTACAGGGAAAACATGTTCAAGGTTTCTCCCCATGTAGGCGACATTATTTCTGGGAAAGTGCCAGTTAATTGTTTCATCTGACCCTCTCACCAAGAAGAATCTGTTTTGTAATTTTATCTCCCCACAGTCTCAATAACTCCGACTGGAGTGACCCAGTTTATTTTAGTTGGGACATTTTCTGGGACTTTACTTATAGCTTTACTTAATTTTTTTCACACAGTTAAATGGTTTGCCTACTTGACATGTTGATTTCGAGCTGTATGTTGCCTATGGACGACTGGAACAGTGTCTTTAGATTAGTTTATTGAGTTGAGATTTTAATCCCTTTGGGTGGATTACATTTGCAGTAAGTTAATTAATGAATACTTTGTTTTTGCCCAATTGTGTGTCTTTATTGACACTGACTCAACACCAGTGTAATGGAGAAGGCTCTCCTGACCCTGGTATACAGACTAATAATTATTTTTGGAGTTTCTGGCTCATGCAGTATCTGTACTTGCTCAGACGTTGCACCTCGACTCTGTTGTAAAGAGTCTAGATTGTGCACAGCACTACACAGCATGGAGTCTAGTATGACACAGTCCAGAAGGAAACGTAAATGCACCTGCCAGTACATTTTTCCTTCAGAACTATTGTTTGTTTGAAGGTGGTTTTTCCTAATGAGCAGGTGGAAGATAATGCTGTGTAGTCAGCTTCTCATCTGACTGCAGTCTTTATCCTGATAAACTCCCTTTCTCAGAAAAAGAAGCTTTAGATAAAACCCACAAACTTCTGCTTTCACCCCATTTTTTTCTGTGTTACAGTTTTTTGTATTTCCTGTTGAAACAGAAAGAGTTTGATTTTTTTTTTTGTACCATTTCTTAAAAGAGGTGGTTTGATTTAAGCTGTATATGTAGAAAGGTATGTTTGTTGTGTTTTGTGATCACTAAATTGTTTGGTCTTTAAAATCAAGGTACAACACAAAAGCAAAGATGTTTTGTTTTGTAACCAACTATTTTCCAGACACCTCATGCAGTTCTCATCAAACCTGAGAAACATACACTTTTTCTGATTCTTTTGGATTTTTAGTTTATTTATTTATTTATTTATTAGATATACGTTGACCTTGGCAAACTCCCAATACTGCTCCTCCCAAACTACTGTGAACCTGACAGGAGTTGTTTAAGCACAAATATCTGAAAATCCAATGCACATGTAATTTTTAAAGGATTCACAATTAGTTAGCAATTCTGACAAATTGTTTAGAAGTTGGATTTATCATTTTCTACTATTAAGAATAGGAGAGATCACGGAGCCTGCTGCAATATCTCATAGATTTGCCCATGTCATTCCCAAAGAACTGCAGTATGCCAGTTAGCAAGCAAGCTAACCAACCTTCTAACGCATGAGGCACCTAGCCAACAAGTGACTTTACAAGCATAAAACTGAAAATAAAATGATAAGACTGTCACATATATCACAGCTGTATTGATAGAAAACTGGTACAGCTCTGCATTTTTATATTTCAGTTCAGTTTCCATTTCCTGAAGGTGAACTCTGGATCAGGCTTGATGAAGGGACAATGCACAAAATAATGTTGCTTACTCATGAGCATAGACTGTAATAGATGGACATAGCCACCGGGTCTCAAAGGTGAAGGCAAAGCAGTGATAAAAAAGTGCAATACCACCGATGGCCACTAGATGCTGACTTAAAAAAACCTCCAGTTGACTTCAATTGAAGAAGTTAGTTAGGGTGTGCTTAGTTTGAGTTACAGGTCTAGTCTCCAGTGACTGATAGGTAGTTTGGAGGTTCATTCACATTGACCAGTGTGTTCAGGTTCAAGGGTCAGACCCTCTCCCTCCCATCCATCCATCCATCCATCCATCCATCCATCCATCCATCCATACCTGCTTATTCCACTCTTGGGTCGCAGGGGTCTGCTGGAGCCTATCCCAGCTGTCATTGGGCAGGAGGCGGGGTACACCCTGGACAGGTTGCCAGCCTATCGCAGGGCTAACACGAAGACAAACAACCATTCACACTCACACTCATACCTGTGGTCAATTTAGTTTGTTCAATTCACCTAACAAGCATGTGTTTGGACTGTGGGATGAAGCTGGAGTACCCGGAGAAAACCCACGCACAGGGAGAACATGCAAACTCCGCACAGAAAGGCCTGAGATTCGAACCCCGAACCTTCTTGCTGTGAGGCAGAAGTGCTAACCACTACACCACTGTGCCGCCCCCCTCTCCCTCCCTTCTTATCCAAATAAGGTCACTTCTGGCTCCAAAAAACCAACATGGTGACGTTCAAATGCCAAACTGTTTGTATCTAAATGTGAGCCTACAAACCAACAGCTGATGTCACGATGGCTGCATCCATCTCTTATACAGTCTGTGTTCATGGCCTTCTTAGCTTGCTTGAATCTTTTCCATTACAATCTTTATTTACCAAAAAAGACACTTGATATATTATTTTATTCTCTAGAATTGAAAATTACCTTTAAGAGAGCAGCAGTCAGCCACTGATTAAAGAATACCTTGAAACAATTCCGTTCATACAGACCTGTATATTTGTCTACAGGATTTTAGCCATGTGAACATAAGTAATTGTTGTGTTGTATAATTCAGGTGGACCCGAAGATAACATTTTACTGATTTACTATTCAAGTGGGAATAATCTATTGATTAACCTGTATTTCTATTCAAAGTTAAAAGACAGTGACGACTAATCTTGCATTTTATTCACACATCAACAAAAACCCTGAAGTGATCTTTGGTCTCCTGTGACAATGAAAATCAACCTCTGACCTTGTTTCCATGAGAATCTTATTACTGTATGGTGTTCACCACTGCCTCAAAAAAGTCCCAACAATTTCTTAAAGCCACATGCTTCCTCTAATGGGAGAAAAATGCAATTTCATTTCTGCACCAGAACCTTGAAGGGTCAATTTGGAAGCAGTGGGAGGGGCGTCCTTGTGTTAGTGAGGCAGGGCGACCACCGTCATGACGGGGGATGAACATGGGCTTTAGTGCTTTATGTGATGAAAAAACACTGGCATGAACCAACCACTGACTATCAGGGACAGGCAATCTCAATACACAGTATGCTGAAATAACCTTGATGGTGGAAGCTGAATTTGATTTAGCAGAAAAATAAATATATAACAGTGATGCTGTATTTTGAAGAAGATTTCCATAAGGTAATAGGCTGCACAGTGAGACATAAATAGGAATCCAATTGTCCCATTAGCCCGGATGAAATCAGGAAAATGTCTGGGCTCGGCTTAAACATCAAGAATTGATTGAAGGGAATATCAGAGGAATTATAGTTATTCCAAAGCAAAAAAGCTTTTTGGAGGTGGTCCTGCTTTGTATTAATGTATTCTGGGTGGAGAGTTTCCTCAAACCATTTGGTCTTCTTTGAGGATAAACACATACCACTGGGATTTATGTTCCACAATGTGCTGATTAATGTGTTCCTTGTGTGTGTGGTTTACATTTTTTGACCAACTAGATATTTAAACAGGAAATATTTTCCCTTATGGCTTTTCTTATTCTATTCCTTTTTCACCTTTTAAACTGAAAGCGACCTAGATTTTAAAAAGGACCTTTCAAAGCGTCATAAAAATGTGACGCTGCCCATCAGTTTTCGCAGACAAACAGCAGAAGGGTGAGGAAATACCATCATAAAAATCTCTCTGGCAGTATGAGAAGAAGCAGCCATTTCAGTGGAGATGAGGGACACAGCCTTTATTTGTTTGTTGCCATTTAAAAGTGGAACATAATCCTTCAGTTTTTCTTCAGCAGATTTCAGACTCGCTGCAGAAGTATGAAACTTTTCAACTCTCTCAGCAAAAAATTGGAAGAGTGAAACCCATTGGCCAGCTCTCAGGATTTTAAGTGTTATTAAAGACATTACGCTGGAGTCTTTTCTTTTTATTTTTTTGAAATTATGGAAGCTCTTGCGAGAGTATTTCTAATTTAATTCTGAATGGGGGAATAAAGCAAGAGTGATTTGGCCTGGCAGGAATCACAGGATAAATTTTTTGACATAATGTCAGTTTGTCTCAGGGCGTGTCATTTCTAATGGAAATGACAGAACAGTTCCCAGCCAGTTGAAAAAGCAGAGAGTGGGAGAGGGGGGGAGGAGGGAGAGGCGTGTGGGGGAGACAAAGCAGGATTGGATTTAAAGGCTGCACAATGCGGAGAAACAGTTGTTTGATCATCCAGCGGTGAAGGAAGGAGCTGCTGGAATTTCATTATTCATTTGTTTTATTGTCAGTCTGATATGGAGGTGATCACAATGAATCTGCTCATTCTTTACTGTTTATGCACTAAAACAAACACTCACTACGCTGTGATCAGCATTTCCCTGTAGGGTTTAGCTCTGAATCGTAACATACACTTCCTGGTTTGTTGTACCATGTGGGTCAATCAGATGCAAAGTGGGAAGTTGCTTCATTTTTCATAGATAAATTTATGATTTTTATTCTTACACTTCATTTTTCCCCCCTGTTATATTGATCCTATTTTGTACAATCTGCAGGCGTTGTGAATGGATTAAGCTAAACAAAGAGAATGTGGTGTCCCAACATCAATGGCGCTGATCAATGGCAGAGACAGCCCAGGTCAACAATCTCGATGCCTGTGTTTACTGAGGCAGAGTATTGGAGAGAGACGGGGGCTTGGTGGAATAGAGGGTGCAAACTCGAATCAATACAACAGCTATCATCATTTGCAGGGTTTATTAATGGCTTTGCCCCCAAGCTGGTGGAGAGAGTAACACACTCACTTGCATTTAGGCAACCAACTCTCCGGCGTTTATGCAGCTCGCTCGCTATCAATCATCGCAGCGTAAGTTGCTCTCAGCAATGGTCTGGCTACCTCCAGTCACCTCACCAAAACGCCCCCCTCAATCATGTAATGAATGGCATCAATTATGTGGCCGAGCTGCCAAGTTATACAAATGATTCAGAACGGGTCAAAGTCTTAGAGGCTAGCAAAAAGGGACCGTGTGAGGCTCGGTTTAATTCACTTTCCCTCACTCGGTTTCCTGGCTGCAGCTCAATAGAGTTTTCATGAATTTTAAAAGGTATATCCTCCTGTTCACAGCTGACAACAGCATCAGTCACACAGGATACAGCCATAAGGCAACCAGTGTTTCCACCAACAGGTGCCGCCGATCCTCATGGTGGTGAAGGAAATTTCCCTTCAGTGAAAAAAGCTTTTCCTGCTCAGAGACTAGAGAATGTGTCATCTGCTACATCAGACAGCAAAGAAAAAACTCGCAGGGCTTTTTGTGGAAGTTGAATTGTTTCTACAGGATGTGGCAGCTCTGAAGAATGGGGGGGTATTGTTCAGTCAAATATCATGGCAGCGCAAAGCAGATGAACAAATCCATTTTTCCCTCCTGTCAAATAAAACTGTTGAACGCTGGTAATGGATGAACAAAAAAGACATAAAGGTCTGCTATTTCAGAGCTGAAAAAGAAATATTACGGGGATTTATTATTTATATAGACGACGAGATCTGATTAAAAATGCATTTGGATCGTACTTCAATCCACACTCGATTGACCAAAAGCAGTTTAATGTAGGATTTTAAAAACAATAGAACAACGATCACCTGTCACGATCCATAAAACTGTCAGCTGATGGTTGTAGCTGACTGTACAAGCTCAGCCTGCTTCTACCTCTGTACTCCTCAGTCTCTGGAGATTAAACCACGGCCTAAAGGTACAGTATCATGTCTGTGGGATTAGCCCGCTTTAACACAGAATCCACAGCGTTGACCCACAGACTTTGAGAAATTGTGGTCTTGCTTGACAAAGTCTCCTCTACAGGCCAACTAACCACATCCAGGATTACCGTATCCGGGCCCAGAGCTGTGAGGTACACTGACATGAATGGGAGTGCAGGGATCTTACAATGATCCTCTCGCCTCTCTCTTTAACTTTTTTTTTTTTTTGCTCCTGCACAAGACAGAAGTGAATCTGCATTCTCTTCGTCGGAGTAAATCTGCAGGACCTGCAGCAGCATAATGACGGAGGAATGATGTAGGAACAAGTTAAACAGTCCAAAAGAAACCTGTACCAGTGTAATCATATTTTCATAAACTGACAGTTCCTACTAAACAAAGACTTTAATTAAAAAACAGCAGATAACATGCAAGGAAAAACCAGTGGGTCTTTGATTCATGTATCTTTTATAGTATGAGGACTTCCTTTCATTAAAATGAATTTGACGTAATTGGAGTCATATGTTATTCGTTTTATGTTTGGCCTCTATTCATCCATCAAGTGCTCTTTTATGGTAAAACTGGAATATATGAACAATGTGTGCACTCTGCTGTGACAAGACTTGAAAGTTGGAGCATGCTTGAAATAGTCAGATCTCCAAGTCTTTCATTGTGGAATAGGAATATCCATCTGTGCATGCAAATGAGGATTCATGTAAAAAAAATAAATAAAAACGGGGGAAAGGTGCTTCCACTTATTTGTTACTTACTGTAAAGTTGGAGTTTCTACAGAAATCATACAAACCAATTTACTAATAAATGAAAAATGGAGATGTTGAGTGCAGTAAAAGTATTTTTTGAAAAAAACTTTAATTTATGTCCAGACAGCATAAGTTTAGTCAGCTTAACTAATATTCAGGAAGATTGTGTGCATGTTTAA
>OOFC01002846.1:2041-12871 GCA_900323345.1 Pseudochromis fuscus | reverse complement strand
TGTGTGTGTGTGTGTGTGTGTGTGTGTGTGTGTGTGTGTGTGTGTGTGTGTGTGTGTGTGTGTGTTTGGGCACTGCCTGTTATTGTAGTTTGACAGTTCAAGTTAGAGGTAAAATATATGTGCTGTAAAATTGTTCACAGCATAATAACTGTGTACAATATATACTTTATACTTATGTGTATAAGTATACAAGATTAATGCTACTCAGAGTCTGCTTAGAATTGCTATGTAGTTAGTTCATAAAGAAAAAAGCATAGTATGGACTTTAAGTAGTTTATGTTTGCATACAGTGCCTCAGTTTAAAGCCTGGTTTCTGTTACAGAAACTGAGTAATACAATTGGTGAAGCAGTATTTATATCAACATTTATACACAGCGCTGATCTCTGGTAATGGGAACATTTTATTTTCTTATGTTGTTCAAATAAAATAGAGAAACAAATCGCTTGTTAGGCTTCCTTAAAAAAAGCTAAATTGGCTTACAGACAGCAACCTGTTAGCTTAGCTTAGCAAACGTACAACTCTATACAATCTATGTTTTTTTACTTTTTGTTGGGGTAAAACAGAGTATAAAGCTAAAACCACTTTTATTGATCTGTTTCTTGAGCAGTTGCCTCACTCTCAAACACATGGTTGCTGTGATTGATCAGCTCCTCTTAACAAGTCAGACTAAATGTTCTGCTTCTTATT
This sequence comes from Pseudochromis fuscus, assembly GCA_900323345.1. Lineage (NCBI taxonomy): Eukaryota > Metazoa > Chordata > Actinopteri > Pseudochromidae > Pseudochromis > Pseudochromis fuscus. The sequence goes on along the minus strand of OOFC01002846.1, from coordinate 12,183 downwards.
TCTGCATCGTCTGCTCTGTTATATGTCATAGGGAGACCAGGGAGAACCAGGACTACCAGGACCTCCAGCTTACAGTAGTGATCTGGGCACTACAGTTCAAGGTAACACACACACACACACACCCACACACATTTTAATTCACAGCCTAATTTGTTGCTGTGACATATTGTTGAATATGTACCAGTTGTTAACCATCTCCTCTGTGATTGGCTACAGGGCCTCCAGGTGACTCAGGTTTCAGGGGCCTTCCGGGCATCCCAGGTGATCAAGGATTTCCAGGATTTCCAGGACCTCCAGGCCCACCGGGGCTTGGTGGTTTTGGTTCAGGTGATATACACAGACTCACAGAAGTATCAGTGGTGTAATAGTCATCAATAAGCTGCACAGTGTCACTTTAACAGAGTGAGGTTGATTTATTTCTGGAGCATGATATCCTTACCTCTACCTGTGACTGTAGGTGGTCCCGGAGCCCCAGGTTTTCCTGGGACCGCAGGCCCTAAAGGAGAGAAGGGTACCCCAGGCATACCAGGCTACGGCTCCGAAGGACTCCCAGGTCCCCCTGGACTCCCAGGATCCCCCGGGCTTCCTGGACCTCCAGGCCCCTCTAGTATGTTCACACACACTCGACTGGTAAAGCTCTCTGGTGTTTCCTTCACAGGTGGTCGTGATGAGGATTGACGTGGCTGATTTTAGAGAAAACATGAATGGTGTTAATTGACTTGTTGTTGTAAACTCCCCTTCTCCCTCCTCCACAGTTTTAACTGTTGTCTCATTATTTCTGATGAACATGTGCAACAGTCGGCAGCTCCTAGATGTGGATGCAGCATTGTTCTGGCACTGAGCTGAAATCATTTTGCAGCATGAAAATGGCTTGTGTGACTTTTCGTGCAATAAAAAAAACAAAACAGCTCATCGATAACAGTACAAGACAAGATAGAAACAGGCTTTATAATATAACGGCTGACTGACTTTGCTGTCCTCCAAGGATTGTCCGTTGAACCCTGCGTCATCTACCCTGAGTGGTCTGTCAGGCCCAAAGGTCAGTCCTACAGGTATCCTAAAGGCAGCCATATTGCTATGATCGCCATGGCAATATTCAGCCTGCCAAAGCGAAACTCAAAACAACAAACTCAACTTTCAGCCGGCAGTATCTAACTGCCACAATGCTTTAATTCTCACGCTGTGCAGGGAGCGGTGGTAAGTATAGAGTGCAGGCTTGTTACAGGCTTCCGACTTGGATGGGAGGGTCTCTACTCCAAGCTGCTTCTCTCATGCAACAAGGTGTCGCCTGCTGTGAACGTAACTCACTGATTTTACATGGACGTTAATGCATGGCAGCAGCATTTCGACACAAACACATTAAGCAGAAGTCACAGTGATCATGACAAAAACTAAAAAGGAGAAACATCAGTAAGTATGCAACAGAAAACGATCCACATGAATACTTAGATGAATGTGTTTGTGTATTTCCTTTTGTCTGGGTAGGTGAAAACCACACGCTATGCATGCTGCTTGTGGCAGGTAGCCATTATAGTCCATGTAAAATCACTGAATTAGTTCATGCTAAATAAGGTGTCTTTTTTATATATATTTTAATATGATATTAACAATTTAATGCTCTTTCTTATCTTTGCAACAGCAGCTCATACCTTCTGTCAAATCTGACGACCACACAGAGCAAACTAACCCTGATTTCACACTGTGACACCGAGCTGCACTTGCACCGTGCTGGTTTAAACGATTCCCGTTCAGATTCTTTAAATATTTAAATACAAAGAATAAAATATAAAAACTGTTGGTTTACAGAGATCCACTGTTTCTAGATCTTACATCAGTCGGTGCAATTCAGCTGAAGTTCAAACAGTGTAAAATCTGAAAATAACAGGACATGTATGTTGTGTTTTAGCTACATTGTGGCCAGTTTACAAGGTTTGACCCCTAGCTGATCTAATGGCGTGTGTGTGTGTGTGTGTGTGTGTGTTTGCAGGTTCTGGCAACGTCCCTGCAAGTTACCCTGGAGTGCCCGGGCCACCTGGTCCCAGAGGAGCACCGGGTAACACAGGATTCAAAGGCTTCAGAGGTACAAACAAACGCACACAGACTAAGTGAAAATGATCGACCATCAGAGTCTAAAATACAGTTTAGTGATTGTTAATTTTCCAGATGTTTGCAGACTGTAATTAAAAAGTGTTCATTAGCCCGGGTCTCAAACGTTCTTCCTCAGTGTCGTGTTCCTTTAATGTCTTATTGCACTGCATAAATATATGTATGTGTCGTACTCTCTTAGCAAAGTATAAAAATAATAAATCATTATTCAAAAGAGAACGACACCTGTGTTAGAACAGTTCTGTTCTTTCCACCCAGAAAATTATTGTTCAAATATTTTCCAAAATAAAAACAGGTTGTCAGTTAAATGCTGCGTCTGTAATGATAACTGGGACGTGGTCGATATGAAAAAACCCAAATACATGCCAGAGGAAACACAGGGTTGATTAATTCAAACCATAGACTGTATATAAAAGACCGACGTAGTGTTCAGGTCTCAAAAATTAAGCTAATGCAGAAGTGCAAAAAAGTGCAGTACCACCGACAGCCCCTAGATGCTGGCTCCAAAAAACTTCAATTGATTTCTTTTCAAGAATCATCATTTGCAGTCATGAAATTGTCAGTCCTCAGTCTATGATTCAAACATATTAATTTGAAAATGGTACAGAGTTGAGTTTGTATTGAAGGCAGTGACTTTTTGTTTCACTCTGATCCCAACCCTGAAAACACTGCAGGTTTCAAGCCTTAGAAAGAGTTCTTGTGCTGAAACTCACCAAAAAGAGGAGATTAGAAATAAAGTCTTGCCTCTAATACAGGAAGGCCTCAGATTGAGGCCATTGTGCAGCTAAAACTAATCAAGTTTCTAATCACTTTTTGAAGAAATAATTTTTAATATTCAAAGCTTTGGCTAACCCTTACTTTGCGTTTCCATTTTTAACAAGCTGTAGGAAACACGATGATTGCTTGGGCCCCAGGATTTTTCTTTGACTGATGTTTCTTGTCACTCTTTGCCTTCTCTCTCCCTCCATCCTGTCTTCCTGTCCCTCCCTTCCTCCTGCAGGCGACCCCGGTGACTGTGCCTGTATTGGAGGAGGCATCGGGGACTTGCCCGGGTTACCTGGAACTCCAGGAGCCAACGGTGTTCCCGGCTTCCCCGGACGAAAGGGTGAGGCTGGTGATCCTGGTTCACCTGGCCTGTACGGCGTTCCCGGACCTGGGGTAAGTAAAAATCTTTAAGTGGAGTATTGTAGCTGTTTATCTGCAGCTGTGAACTGTAAAACTGTACGTCCGCCCTCAGGGTCGTGCTGGCGAGAGAGGCTTCTTCGGTCGTAAAGGAGAGAAAGGTGCTTCCTACTACGCCAGCCCAGAGTTTGGAGGGAAAGGAGAGCAAGGAGCTCCTGGACCCAGGGGACCTACAGGTGAAACTGGAAAACCTGGCAGAGATGGGCTACCTGGATTTCCTGGAGCTCCTGGTCCTCCAGTGAGTGTTTGGACTCAGGATTCATGATGATCTGAAGGTTTCATCTGCACATCTGCAGCTTCTTTAAAGAAATCAAAGTTTTCAAACAACTTTCCCTATTTTCTCTTCCATTGTTCTCTTGTCCTTTTTTCCTTTCCTGTCCTGTCCTGTCCTGTCCTGTCCTGTCCTGTCCTGTCCTGTCCCGTCTTGTCGTTTCCCCTCCTCCTCAGGGCGATGCTGGCTTTGGCACAGTCGGAGAAAAAGGATTCCCAGGTTTCCCAGGGTCTAAGGGTCGCCCCGGCGGCCCCGGTGAGCCCGGCATTGGCATCGCTGGAACGCCCGGCTTTCGTGGCGAGCCTGGAGATCCTGGCATACCTGGGTTGCCAGGGCAACCAGGATTACCTGGACTGAAAGGTAAGTGATGAGGGGGCGGAACCACAGCAGCAGAAGAAAGAAGACAAAGAAGCGCTGGGTGTTGTGTGTCTGCTGCGTTGACTGTGTGGATTTCAGAGAGAGAGTATGTGTGTGTGTGTGTGTGTGTGTGTGTGTGTGTGTGTGTGTGTGTATCCCAATCCCAACATCACATCCTCCTCATCCCATCACTCTTCATCCTCTGTGTAGTGTAGTCACCATATCATCCTCATCCTCACCTTAAAACACATGTGGAGGGGACTCAGGGCTCCTGGTGCGTCGGCCGAGCTGAAGCAGCCGAACTCTTCCAGGACGACGTGGCTCCTGTAGATTTCCAGGCAGCTCCCTGCCTTCCCTTCATGCCTCGGCTGCAGCGGCACACTGTTAACTACATGATTAATGGTCTCCATTAATGTGCTTATACACTCCTTCTGCAGCCAATAATCAATAATCCATAAACTGCTTTCATTAGTTGACTGATCGACGCACAATGATGAAATTGTAATTGCTGATTTTGCGCAACAACCACTGTGCTTCTTTAGTCTCAGAGGAAGTGAGAGGATTTGATCTGGAAACAATCACTGGAGTATTGTGCAGGTTTGATTAACTGCTCATACAAACATTTACACACTGACAGTTACTCTGTCGTCCATAAACTTCATGTGCACCTCTGTAAACGCTCAGTTCTTCCTCTCTGAGACTAAACGACACAAAGTCTTCACCAGCAGCTGGCCACTCATCTTCAGTATGAATGTGAGCTCTCATACATGATGCTAATGCTAAACAACTGATTTTTTTTGCTTTTAATATGAAGGTTATTGTCGCTCACAGGAGCTGAGAGGGAACGAGGAAATAAAAACAGATGAACTTGAATCTGTAATTTGACACCGCTTCTTCTCTCTCTTCTCCTGTTGATGGTAATAATCTGTTTTTAAGCACTTTTACAATGAAGCAAATGATGCTTTTTGCTTTAACTGAATGAGCCTTGAATTAATTGAATGGAACTGATTTGCTGATTTGCTGAGATTTGTTTGATGAAAACAAAAAATTAATTGCTAATTGGCGCATGCAAATGACCCCAACTGGCTTTGTATGCTGCCATCTTCTACCTCTCTCTCTCTCTCCATCATCCATCCATCCCTCTCTCTGTCTCTGTCTCTCTCTGTCTCATCTCTCTGACCTTACCTGTGCATGTGTATCTGTCCAGGTGAAAGCGGCTGTGGAGGGGTTAATGACGCCGAAGAGGGAACGGGTGGGTAACTAACTTTTTCACCCACCAGCCAGAGTAAGGATCCTGGGACAGATCTTTAGTGTTACCTTCAGGCAGCCCAGCAACTGGTGGATTCAGAAAAGATCACCCTGATCAAGGCAGCACAGAGAGAAAATAATGTAATCAGATGTTACTCTTGCACCATGTGTTCACAATGTAGGCAACATGTTTGAGCTGCTGTGTCCAGGGAACTTCTCCTGTCAAATTTCTCCAAATTATAGGACAAACGTTAATATTTAAAGTGTAAAATATGAATCAAGAAGAGTACAAAAGTAAACAGCCATTTCAGGTCAAACTGAATGATAATAACGAGAAGTGTTTCCTCAGCATCCTCATCCACTACAGGCTCAATGATGCAGCTGTGATGAGGAGATGCACAGTTTAAAGATACAGGCTGGAGACAGTGTAGACAGTTACCATACATGTTTTGATAAATAAAAAAATCAGGGCCGTTGTCATATTTTAGAGATACTGACGTCATGAGTGCAGTTCAGCTCAGTCCCAAAGGCCCAAAAATATATTGATGTATTGCAGTAATATATATTTACATGCTCTGATAAATTATTTCCCTTCGTCAAAGTCTAAATGCTGTTTGAAAGTCTTAACCACTGCATCTGTTGGGGACTTAAAAGATTTTGTTTGTACCTGTAGTACATGTTCACTAGGGTTGGGTACCGAAATTCAGTTCCAAGTCGGAAGCAAATTTAATTTAGTAAGTACCAGGTACCCGTAAAAAAATATAATTTCGTTTCTGCTTATCGGTTCCTAGATGTGCTCATTTACACAACAGCTGCAAACGGACTTTAGATATCTTTCAAGGCGTTTTTAATTCCTTTAGACTTTAAAATAAATGTAGGACTTTGAGTTTTTCTGCTTTAAATCAAAAAGAAATGAAGACATCAGAAGAACAGGATGAATGTGCAGCAGCAGCGTGGAGGAGGATTATCCTCCACAGACTCAGTGTTTGCATTGTGAACACAAGGGGAGACTCACATCAAGGAAACAACAACCATCATACTGTTTCAGCCAAATATTGGATTTTCTTCCATCTCTGTCTGATAAAGGCCTTTTTTTTGAAGGGTTATCAGTTTTATTTATTGGCTAAATAGATTACTTGAAAGTTTTGGGTTGCCAGTTATGAATAATTATTCCAGCTTTTGTGTGTATTGTTATTTTTTGTCTCTATAGCCCATTTCCTGAAGGATTTTTTTCACAGTCTGGCAATCCAGAATTTATTATAGCTAATAATCGATTAAACATTGGTAAATGATTTATTAAGCCACATAAAGTCACCAAGTACGACCTCTACATTTTTATAAGTTGTGTTTTAAAGTGGTAAAGTTTTGAAGACGGTCTCTTCACTCAGAGAACCAGCAGCTCCCCTTCAATCATCTGTTCACGACGGAGCCGATGGAAGCCTCTCGCTCGCTGCGTCTTCCATTCAGGCCGAGTCAGTCGATGATTGACGGTCGAGTTTCAGGTTGATCCGAATGTGTCGGAGCGACATCGCTCCTCCTCTTCCTCCAGTCGAAGCTGCTGAAACCTGGCGCATGTTTTCAAGCCCTGCCTCTGCTAAGTGCTTTTAACCAGCGAGGGGTCGGGGAGGGAGGGAGGGAGGGTGATGGAAATAATACAACTGATCCCCACAAAACACAAAACCCACATTAAATTTATATTTAACTTTCTAATGTTTTATCCTGTTCTGTCATCTTCTAATTTTTTAAACAAAGAATTTGCTACTAACAACATTCAAACCCAAATATTCTCATGATTAAACTCAAATTAACCTGAATAAAAGGCGTGAATGAACGCGACAGACAATCAGCACTCATTCACCAAATGCATTGATCTGAGGATTTACTGTTATTGATAGAAAAGTAGATTTCAGGTTTTAGTGAACATGCACCAGTCCTGGTTTGATGGTTAGTATTGTTTTGCTAGATTTCTGTAAAACATAATTAATTACTGAGACAAGAAAAAGAAGTGTTTGTAAATGGATTTGGTCCAAGTGTTTGCTGTGTGTTTATTAAAGTACACAAACTGTGAGTGCTAACCTGTGTGTGACTGCTACCAGGACAAGTGCTGCCTTGCACCATACCCGGTGAGGCGGGAGACCCCGGTGTGCCCGGTGTACCTGGACGACCAGGTACAATTCACCAGAGGTTTTAGTGTTTTAAAATGTTATTTTTTTATTGTTTCTTTCTGTCCTTTTGTCTGACTTTAACAGATGTCTTAATATTTTTCTGTTAGTGTCTATTAAAGCACATTTTAGGGCTAAAATACTTTTCCTGGCTTTGTAGAATTGTTCATTATTATACCTTTGTTATTTTTTCTTTCATATTTATGGTTTTGTTCTTTTGACAGTGGTTTCTGATTTAAAAGTGTAATCAGATGTCTGGAAAAATTGTTAACAAACTAATTGAATGGTTTTTTTTACATTTATTTATTAATTATTTATTAAATGGAAATTAAATGTTGTTTTAATTCCCACTAATGTAATTTCACAAGAGAAATTACCATTACCACTCTGAAAATAGACTTTTGTTGACTTCAATGAGAAGAAATCCACCTCAACCTGTGTGTCCCTGTCAGGCCCTAAAGGTCAGTCAGGCTTCCCAGGAGGTCCCGGACGACCAGGGTTGAATGGCGCCAAAGGAGAGAGCGGAGACCCTGGCTTTGGAGGCCAACCTGGACCACAAGGTAAAGCTTTGTGCTGGTCTGTCTCAGTACTGACTGTAATCCAGACTAGGATGGGATGCTTTCCCCTTCATGTTGCTAATAAATGGGATAAAGTTAGCAACACATCTGCTTGAAGCCATGCCACAGGAGCAGCTGTTGCTGTCTCAGTTTTCTGTACTGTAGATTTATTGCTGTGTGTGTAGCTCCACAGATCAATTCATGTACAAGGGTTCCAGTGGTTCTTCTTCAGATCTCTATAATCAGGCACTAAAGGTACTCGACAGAAGAACCCTTCGTCATCATCATTGCAATATTCTCAGTAAATACAAAATGCTTAGTTTGGAAAATTTTATTCTATAAACAAATTTAAGAGCCATTTTTAAAATTGTCAATACTGCTCCACCTCTATTGAAAAACTTCATTAATCTTTATTCAGAAAAAACAGATCATCTTGCTCCACTGCTCACAGACTTGGTGCCATCCTGAAAACATCCTCCACCTTTGCACAAACAGCCTTTTCTTATAAAACCATTGAACAGTGGATCGAGCTGCCAGAGAGTCTGAAGCTGTCTGTAGACTTTAACACATTTTCTCCTAACTTAAAGAAACATCTTTGATAAGCAGCTGAGTCAGCATCAGTCCAGAAACTGTTGATTGTAGTTTTTATGTAACTTGTAAAACACAGGTATTTTAGTATTTGAATGATTTTTAGCCAGATGGTCTGGTTTAGGAGACTGTCTGATAAATTTAAAATGTATAAATTGTTACTGATGAGCTAATGTTAATAATGAGTTAGGATGTTATTAATGTAAGTGATTTGTAATGTATATTCAATGTTGTGTGTATGTAACCGGGGATTGCAGATGGAAACTAAAGCATCTTTTCTTTGAAAGATTAATGTATTTGTACATGGTCCCTGACAAATAAACTAAAGTAAACTGGTGCAGCACAGACACAGATGGTTTCTCCCATGTGGTGGTGGAGTACCACATATACTGTACTCTATTGGACCTTTAGTTCCTGCTATTTGTTATTTTATTTGAGGTTTCCTGCTGATCTGTCAGCAACACAAACTACACTTACTCTCACCTCATTTCATATATAACCTTTCACTCTTCATCACTCCTCCCTGTAGGTTTCCCTGGACCCAGAGGGGACCCTGGAATTCCCGGTGGACCAGCACAAGGTTATGATGGCGCCAGGGGGAAGGATGGTGTCCCAGGACGTCCAGGAGCCAAAGGCCAGCCTGGGGAGGTGCTGGGAGCCACACCTGGAACTCCAGGAACCAACGGTGCTCCTGGAGCCCCTGGAGACAAGGGCCAACCTGGGACTCCAGGAGGACCTGGGTCACCTGGTGGGTCTGAGTTGGAGACACTAACATTTCAATATTCCTCTGTTTGTCAGTAGCAGTAACTAACTATTGACGTTGGTTTAAGCGTAATGTAGAAATGATACTGATTGTAGACATACAAATAGTTGTGAAAACAGCATTAGTTTACAGATGTAGTATCTGTTGTAGTAGCAACAGTAGTCGAAGTAGTACTGAGTATATCACCAGAATGAAGGATGCTGTTTTTACTCGTCTCTTAAAAAAATCCATTCAAAGAATAAAATATGAATAATGTCACAGTGTAACACATACTAATTAAACTAGCTGTAGTCTGGCAGTAACAGCATTAGTAGCAGTGGTTGTTGCAGTACTACTACTAATACTACTACTAATTATCATTAGCCTTTACTTCAATATGCAGTTTGTAACATAACAGTTGTACTTTGTTAAAGTAAAATACTGTGCTAGAAAAATGCTCCATTGGAATTAAAAGTCCTGGATTCAAGATATGATCTATAGAAGTTTCAGTAACTAGAAAGCACTGAGAGAGCACAACCCTCTACCAAGACATAATCCAGCTGTACTGCACTGATCACTGCTGCCCTCTGGTGGTCACATAGTAACACTGTCTTGTTGAAATATTTGGCCAGAGTCAGTGATTTTCTGGGATTTAGTGATTTTACAAGGACAGGATCTCCTCCTCTGATCTTGCTCAAAACTTGTAGTAATTTGTTCTCTTACAGGTCCTTATTTTGGAGAATTGTCCCCTGTTTTGTTATTAGAAAATTAGATTAACGTGCACACTTAACCAAATAAACTGGTTGGATGAACTGATTGTAGCAGCAACAGCAGCAGTAATGAAGTCAATCTGTTTCTTTTCTTTGTTGATCTCAGGTTTAAGTGGACGTATTGGTGTTCCTGGACTGAAGGGAGAGCGTGGCGTTGAC